>JAJIZL010124306.1:2510-48342 GCA_023969395.1 Amblyomma maculatum | reverse complement strand
AACCAAGAATGCAATCACACATTTTCAGTATCACTTGTGGTTTGTTGTGCTGAGAAGAGCGTCGATTACAGCAATAAGGAATCTGGGTGGGGAGGGTAGGAGGCCGGCATGAATGAAGGAGGCTGGCAGGAAGCTGAAGGATTACTTTTTTCAAATTGAGATTTAGGTTATATACCTTATAGGTACACTAATGACAAACTGATGTCGACCTTAATGATGGCTGAGTGTAGCCTAATCGCTTAAATACCAAAGGAAACGAAAATCAGTCAGAAAAGGCAGAAAGAGTCGATGTCCTCGGTTCTTGGTGCGACGGGTCGTCGGCTGCGCGAGCTACAAAGGCCTTATTAACTTTTCTCAAGGATACAGGCTTGATCGCGACCCTTTAAAACTCATCTGTGTGTGATTATGTGCATGTGAAAGTGTGCGACACCGATTTATTATTATTATTTTTTTTTTTTCATTCATTTTCCTCTCCCCTCCCACACTGTCACCCTCATCCCTCAACCCTCATCAGGAGTAGCATGCTAGGCTCACCACCAGGCAGACATCTCCTGTTGCTATTAAAATATCTCTCAATTATAGAAGAAAAAGATATTTGCACACTTTGTTCTAAAATACGTGTTTTGTGGAAATTTGCAGTTCTGAAATATTTTTACATTAAGATTGTTGGAAATCTGGTGGTCATTTTAAAATATTTGTAAATTTGAAAAATTTTTTAATGTGGTGTTATAGTAATGAAATTTGACTACTGCATAACTATGTCTCAAATTGCGACAACAGTGACCGGGAAGAAGTTGCTCACGAGAAGTAGCCAGTGTTGGATTGGAACTGAATGCTAGCGTGGGGGCCCCGCCATGGTGGCGCAGTGGTTAGGGAGCTCGATTGCTGTACCTAAGGATACAGGATTGAATCGAGGCTGTGGCGGCCGCTTTTTGATGGAGGCGAAAAAGCAAGGCGACCCGTGTGCTTTGCGATGTCAGTGCATGTTAAAGAAGCCCAGGTGGTCTAAATTTCTACAGCCCTCCACTACAGCGACTCTCATAGCCTGAGTCGCTTTGGAATTCGATATGTCAGCGGAGGTGGGTCAGCGGGAGAAAAATAAAGGAAGGGAAGAGCTGCAAGCATATAGCACGTAAATTAAAATGCTCAAGAGGCAGCAGGCTCACGATAACAGGCCTTGAATCACTGAAATGCTTCCCTTGGTTTTCAAAAAAGAGCTGTTCGATAGTTGCAGTCGTTTTTAGAAAATTTGGTTGTTGTCATCATCAGCGTTGATTTAAAATGTTCTTGCAGTTAGGGCAGTGTACGGTGCGTTTACATAGTCAAGGCAACAGCAGCACGAATATATATAGTACCTCATCAGGTTTTGTTTGTAGAATGCTTAGTCACATTCACAGTCTCTGTCGTGCTTTCAGGCACTGGATTCAACAAAATTAAACTTTGTCATAAAACTCCAAGGCAATATGCACCTAGGGAGGGCCCCCAGAGTTTAGCTTAAAAAAAAAAAAAAAAGAGAGAGAGAGAGAGAGAGAGAGAGAGAGAGAGAACCTATCTAAGGGGTGGTGTTAACTGGTTTTACATTTAGGGCCTTTTTGAGTTTTTATATAAATATATAACAGTTAGATAGGAAATCAAACAAGAAACATAGGTGCAGTGACTGTGCAGTGATTGCTTTAGCTTATGATGTTGGCCACTACAGTTAAGAGGTTACCCATGAACTACCACATCAGCGCAGCCATACAACCATAAAGAAAAACTGTACAGCTGTCTTGTAAACTCGTAAATCTAACGAGTTAAATAACAATATAAAACTCGTACAAAGTGTAGATTGCTGTGAATGCACTTGTAGTAAATGCTGTACCACAAGCACAGAGCATTTCTGTGTGGTGGCTGATAGCATAGTGGTAGTGCACCCGCTGGAATCATTTAGTACTCGCGCCTGATTTTCAACAATGAGGCAGGCCAACATTTTGGCTACAGAGGTGTATTTTCTGACCTAGAAGAAATTGATGCTTGAGTATATATTTAAAAAGTCACATAAGCTTTTGGCTACGATGTAGTCTCATAGTTGCATTTTAAGGCAAAAGCCTTTAATGCCTTATACTCGTGTCTGGCGTCCTGTCCCACTATAGCTATCAGTCATCCGGACTTAGCCATGCTGGGCACATGAGAAACATATCTTAGTTCTCCTTGTCTAGCGTCATGCTAGCACGGTTGCCATGGAGACTGCCACCGATAATGATCGTTGGTGGTAGTTAGTGATAGTGACAGTTATAAGATAATGACCAAGGTGACCGACTATGATGTCATCACCTGGTGATGTCATACTGATGAGGCCTGATGTGGTTATTAGACATGGCCTGATGTGACATCATGACATCAGGCCATTTCTATTAACAGAAACTGACGCCATGATGACATCGCATCTGATCATGACATCACCAAGCAAATCACGCATATACGAAGCCTACTTCGGCAGGCGTCTGATACAGGCATCCATAAAACGCCTTTCATTTGGCGCTTCCTTGAACGCCGCAGCACGCAGCATACAGAAGCAGGCGCAGTACAGCAGGCATCAGTGGCGTTTCATATTGTTTTACAGGAGAGAAAAGGTGCAGTATCTGTCACAATTCTCCGCGGCCACCTTAACCGAGCCTAATGAAAAAAGGAAGGTGGCAGTGAAAAAGAGAGAAAGAGGTGCCACAGTGGAGGGCTTCAGACCACCGCACAACTGACGCTTTCGCCTCATTGCACTTTAGTGGTCCAAAATGCCCCCCTGGAATTTTTTATTTTTACCTGCAGACTATGAAGATGGTGCAGCTTCTCCTGGTTCTGCAGATGGCCTAGCTGATGCTGGAGTAAGCAGGCACAGTGGAGATGAAGACTCTGAGAATCGCCAAGGTCAGTTCGTTTACACCCTGTTTTGCAGATAACCTTGAATCACCTGTACCACTAACTATCTCAGAATCTGTCACCAGAGTGATCCCATCAGCGGGGCTTAACTACTTTGCTGGCCTACCTAAATGTGTTGCTAAATCACATGAAATGATTCAACTTGAGCAGCAAGTGGTACGCTGCTACACAAGGCCAGTAACATTCTGTCGGCGATAAAATTAGTGCGCTGGTTAACCCTGTACTGCCCGAAATTTTACCTTATTGTTTGAGTAACTGAAAACTCCATGACATGAATCACAACATGGAATTTGCTTGCACCAGCTGAATAAGTTAAATACAATGTTACATTAATTTAAATTTAGCTTAGATGAGTTGTAGCCCGCGTGAAGTATGGAAAAACTGCGATATGATCATGCTTGTTTTTTTCTTTATTTTTCTTTATTATTCCAGCTCTTGTGTAGGCTTGTAAAAGAATTCAGGTAAATTAAAACAAAGAAACTTTGCCATACTGCAGCTTTTGTATACCTCGCATGACCTCAACTTTACTTTTTCATCACAGGCACTGTTCAGCCATTGAAAGAGCGCAAGTGAAAAAGGTGTAATTACAAATTATTTACTGTGTGTCAGGGGACTCCACACAGCTCTCCATTCCATATTATCTCAAGCCTTGTGCACCATTTTAATGAAAAAGCACACAACTGTATGTCTTTACTCCTTTAACTGTGATAAATGAGAACAGCTATCTTTTTTTCGCGAAGCGTGCTCGACACACCCCGCAGCACTTCGCAGCGGGCTTCTGCCAGCAGGCCACTGATCAGGGAGTTGTCATTTAGTCTTACCCGGCCGATGACCTCCTTGCTAGCCCTGTACAGGTACACGGTAGGCTTCGCCTTAGCTCGTGTATGCCATTCCTCCATCTCCGCCTTTCGCACTTGTTCTTGAACTTTCGCACAAGTAGCGCTCGAGTGATCCGTGGCAGCAGTAGCGATGGACGCCGGCGGAACACCAAAACGGCGACACAGATTTACTGGCCGTCGTGTCCACCTCGTTGATACTCGTGCAAAGATGGTGTGAAGCAACGTCTGGTGGGCTAGGTTAGCTTTGGGCAGACGGAGAAGCCGGTCCTTATAGCACAGCTTCGTTACTATGGTAACGACGCTGCCAAAAAGTGCGGCTACAGGTCGAGTTAGGCAGGCAACCATGGTGGATAGCTTCGTTACGTAACAGAAAGCTGCGTTTCTCATAGGTTCTGCCGAAGTTGAGCGCTGGGCGAGCGAAATGGGAGAGAGGCTCCATCTCGCACCGGCTCGGACGCGCTGTTTGTTCTTTTTTATAAACAGAATAAAACTCGTTTCCGCGCGCCAATTTTTGTAATTCGTTTTGAACTGACGTCGGCATTGTGCAAAAGAACCTTGACTTCAGCTGGAATTAACGGCCTGAAGAGTGTCACTGTGCCCCTTTAGACCTCTCATATGTGCGTGAATAAAAAGGAGAAGCACTGCGCTCCTGACAATGATTAACATATTTGTCTCTTACACATGATGGTAGTGCGATATCATTTTCTGCCTGTTCTCCCCTCGCACTCATAGGGATTCAATGTACTGCTCCGGGGCACATGTACAACAGAATATTCCTATACTGTCTGAGCCTATTGCAGCACGCAGGGCATTCTCCACCTAGAAAGACAGCTAAATATTGGTATGCTCTATAGCCACTATTTCTGAAAGTTGGAATGTCCCCTTCGTATGCTGTGGAACATAGTCTCTTTTTGCAATTATTAGTGTTCTCCTAGAACATAGTATGTTGTCTGTATTCATTATTTAAATTCTGTGTCTAGCACGAGACCATCCTATAAAAAGTCGGGGAGAGAGTAGTTCCCTTAATATTGGCATATTTTCTAGGTGCATTTTGCTACCGGAAGCCTTCGTAGATAGCACCACAGATACCAGGGATGGACTAAAGTTATTGTGGAAAATAAAAACTGTGGAGGTTTAAGCATTTCGGGAACCTAGTTATACGAGTGTAAGCTCTGTTAAGCACGATTTTGTATGGTTTAGCAAATTTATACACAGTTTGATTAATTTTTGCTTTTCGAATGGTGTGACAATTACGTGATGTCACTGCTGTCAGTGCTGTCGTCGTTAACGTTTTCCTCCTCCCCAGCGCTACTGTTGTCCTTTCCCTCAGTGGGGATCCTTACACTAAAAGAAAGGAAATGTGGTTTAGCTAGTCCGCATGTTGTGCCTTCACACTAAAAAAAAAAAAAAAAATTATAAATGAGACGGAGACCCATCAGAGCACAGCAGGTTCGAACATAACTAGTGGATTCAAACCGGTTGAGTTCGAACCCGGGTACTGGGGTTCAGCAGCCAAGCGTTTTAACCACTGAGCCACCGCAGCCGGTGGTTCAGCTCGCTATATCCAGATCTAAGTAGAGTTAAACCTCCACGGTATTTTTTCTTATTTTCATCTGAGCCCCACTTTAACCTTGATCAGCCCTTCAAGTTATTTTGCTCCCAGCGAGGCGAACTCCGTAGTCGCCCCTCAAGTGGAAGAGCTCATGCTGTGTAACATGCCAGCCTGCGAAGTGCGCTATTTACATGGAAAGGCTAATTGGGATAATGACTTTGTTATGGCAACATAATTCCAAGCCAGTAAAAACAAAATGTGCGTGACTATTTGTTCAAAACAAGCCTCATGGTGTGTAAACGACGGTCTTCGATCAACATGTTCAAACACTAGACCCTGTGCTAGCTGCGGAAACTGCATCAAACAGTTTTTCATGCTGTTCACAGACAGGTAGAGAATAAATAGTCATGTTAACAAAATTACAAACAAAAACTACGAAGGTGGCATGCACTCTTTTTGGCAGTGATGATAGGTGGCCTTACAGTGTTGCAGTGTGTGGCCTAGTAAAAGAGTTCAGGCTATATACTTACTTGAAATGAGTATGTTTCAGTCTCCTGCTGTTGTAATAAATGTACCGGAAACTTTCAGAAGTGGGAGCAGAAGAAGCGGAGCCAGAGGAATCGAGCAGCCTGCGAGTGCGAATCCGACGTTTTGGCCGCCACAAGTCGAAAGAGCCCGGAAAGAAGGCCAACACTTACCAGGAATTGGACCTGCCATCCGAGGACAAGTCAAAGTTAGAGACTGCATTGCGAGACAGGCTGCAGAAGGCGGGTGTGACGGCAGGAGGTGAGGCTTAAGGGTTCCCTATGCTAGGCGGGTTTTTTTTGTTGTCACTGTTGCGCAGGTTAGATAGGGAACAATGTTATTAGCTTCCTATTAAATGTTGCAGCCACTATCTGAGTCTTAGGCTTAAGCAGGCTGGTGATGGCCTCCATAGCTTGAAGGCATATATAGAGCACTTTGGTGCATATTGTCAGCTGAGAAGAACAAAGTCATTTCTGCAATGTTTTCTTTTTTTTTTTTCCTCGTCAGCTCCATGGTTCCTTATGCTTGGCCTATTTTGGTGTAACTTTTACTACAGCTGTCCTTTGCCTTGATTATCGCGGGGCTATGTGGTGTTTGCGAAAATCAGTTTATAGTATAATTGCCTATATGGTGACTACAATTTGAGGTGATTTCCTTGGGAAACTGTGCAGTTACAGTGTATTGAGTGTCACGTGCTGGTAGCCGTTCAGTGTTCGAATGCAGAGATGGCAATCTTTTTGTTGGTTGTTTCAGACTTCAAGTCACGGCTCACAATCACTAGGTAATTTGGCTATTCAGCACATGCCTGAGAGCTGTTATGTCATTACGTCCCACAAAGAAACACACTTGGCTTTGTGGACAAATTTTTTTATTCTTGTATTTTGTTAGGCCACTGTCAGTACTATCTTAAGAAATTATTTCTTTATCAGAAAAAAATTATTAATAGTGAGTTAATCAATACAAATGGCAAAAATACACCTAAAATTTCTTTTTAGCCACTGTGAACTTGAAGCCCTGTCTCTACTGGTTATTCGGGTGTGTGTCTGTGACCGCTGCATGCCCAGAGTGAAGATATGCTGTCGGGCAACGGCGATTTTTGTTTCAGAGTATGGTCAAGTTAACAAAGTGCGAAGTATATCTTGGTGGAAACCACTTCTGTTGCCTGTTCCTCAGAAATCCTTGCAGCCTTCTGACACCATATCAGTTAAATGAAAATACTTGAGAAGTAAGCCAGTAAATTATGAGTGTGGATACAGTGTAGACATCTTGCATAGACAGGACGTTCGAAGCAGCATTTGGAGCTGTTAGCATAAAGGTAATAGTTCTCATTCTTTTTGCAATTAGCCGTCAGCTTGGACAGACTGCGCAGAAAGCGAAGGACATTTTTGTGTCCGATGTGTTTGCGCTGTGAACTCTTTCTCGTATCAGCTAGCACTATTGTCTCCTGTGCGCGAATAAAGTATCGGGCTGGCTGAAATCTATGTCCGAACTGCGGCATTATTCTCGTGAACAGAAATAGTATTGACTTTGGAGTCCATAACAGGGTGCTTTGTTGTAAACTATTGAGCCTCAACAGCCTTTTCTTTTGATTGCTGTAGGACGTGTTTCCTCTGATGTGGTAGCCAGTAAGGATCGGGGGCCCTCGAACTTGATTGCCCTTAAAAAAATAGAGCTGTACAATTAGCAAAATTTTGGCTGTTAAGCAAACCCAAATATTAACAACTGAGTGCAAACCAAATCGGATAGTTTTTAAAGACTACCAAGTTAAATTACAGCTGAAATGTTCCGTGAACCATGGGCAGGAAAAAAAAATTAAAAAAAAAAAGGTGTGTGAATAACAAATCTTAGGGTTCAAAGCAGACATGAATAATAATAATTAGTCGCATATAGAATATTTTCAGTAATTTCAGAAATTAGATAGTTGAAAATAAAAAAGAAACGTTTTTCCACAAAACACAGCCATGAACAGAAATAGAGGTATTGCAGAAAAAAAATTTATCACCCATCGTCAAATAATTTGTCTGTGAGGTCTGCCGGGCATTGAATAAAAAACAGGAATCCTGGATTAATTCCTCGTTTACAATTATTTGGTAGTGTCTGCTGTCAATGAAACGAAATCTAATGAAGTAGGACACCGTAAACTCGAAAATAGTAAAGTGAAACTGAAGTCACACTTTGCCTTCCCTGTATAAATGACTGTACGTTTTTCCACTTTTTGTTGATATTTTTCATAAAAATTGGTCATATCTGGTTTCGGTGGCATACTTCATATGAAATGATATCGCCGCACGCACGCAACCTAAGATTGCGAGGAAAGTTTTTCATTATTTAAAAAAAAAAAAACCATAAAACTGAGTAGTTCTTTAAAAATGGCTTTACCACTAGGCTCACCAGCTCTGAAAAGAAGCCAACTTTACATGAGCCGTGAGGCAAACCATGCAGCGAGGAGGAAAAAAGTAGAGGTCTGCAAATATTGAACGAATCGAATGCAAATAAGGGGGGAAAAGAAATGTCTTCGAATATTGAATATGTGATCAGCGGAAAAAAAACTTTAAATTTAAAAATAGCACATTGTTCTTGTTTCTTGCAGAAATTACACGTATTTGCAAATAAAACTAAATTACAACTGCTCAGAACTGTTCAAGTATCGCAGTGCAGCATCCCCAAAGTGCGACATTGCTGTTTTGCGAAGAAGAACCTTCCCTTTTGTAGGGGCCTACCAGGCACTCCAAGTCCACGCGGTTGAGCATGAGTTGCTTTGGGACGTTAAACCCCCACAAACCAACCAACCATTCTAGTGAAGCGCGCAGTGTGCCAAAACTGCCGTGAATTCGAACATTTTTGGTGCATTCGGTAATTTTCGAGCGTTCGAAATTTCCTAATATCACTTTTTCAAATACAAATGCGAACCGAATAACAAATGTATTCAATTCATATTCGAAATTTTGAATATTCACACAGCCCTAAGAAAGGTAGATTTGGCACAAACGTGGTGTGATCTAAACGAAAAAATTACTAAAAAAAAAATAATAATAATTGCTAAAAGAGACTATGTGAGAAGAATGCAAGGTGTCTTGAAGTGTTTTTCATAAAACAATAAGAGGTGTTCAGTAAGTTGCCGTTTAATTACCAGACAGCATCTTCAGGACCATGTCATCACCAACAACTGATATAGTATCAAAGACCCTGATAAAGATTTTTGCCAGTCCCTGTAACTTTACTATACAGGGGCAACTGTATCACAGTTTGAGTTATTGCTCATATGGAAAAGCGAGTTTACTGAGTGCTGTCCCGAAGCACTGAAACAGCGAGGTAAGGCACTGGCGAAATTCAACAAGAGAACCCATAAAACAGATACAAGAGCAGCAACTCTAGTTGGACCGTCCCTTCTACGCTCCCTCGCAGCACCTGTTGACAGAACAGCATTTCTTGAACGCCCTTAAAAACAGTGTTCACAATAACACGTAGCCCACTTAACCCTCGCGTATCGTTTTTTCCATTTAGCCACTGCCACCAAAGTGCGAAATTGAAACCACAGAGGCCATAACTTCGCCCTTTACGTTGACCTTGATAAGCTTGGTGGCTTCCGTGCTGGTGGGATGTATGTCATGCCAACGCACTGTTAGCCCTGTGGCACTAGGCCTAACCTGCGTCACATTGAAACCACAGCTAAGGTTTAACGAGATCACGTGAGTAAAGCAACTACATTAATTAACAAACCGCCAGGAACCTGCTTTAATCTGGCGTGTACTCAAGCCAATTGTGCGAGTATGCATGCTGCATCATCCATACTTTTTCATTATATATATAGATACATATTCGAAGGATTTACCACTATGCTCATTCATCATAAACATATGTGTCACTGCATAAAAAACAGGTGTAATTGGGGCTGTGCTGTAGTAAAAAGTTTTGAAAGAAAAATGCCGATCTCCTGGTCAAGGGCCATGCTGTATGAAAACCACAAAAAAAAAAAAAAATCTATGGCCCTTACACAAGTACATATTACAGTAAAAGCACTTGGATAGCACATTTATCTGTACGCATGCTTTGTTTGTTTTTTTTTAAATGCCAGGTGTCTTTACTGATGTCCTTTATAAAATAAAATTTCCTTTTCAGGAAGAAAAATCGAGGTTAAAATCATTACGGCTGGTTATTACGATGATGAGGAAACCACCAAAGGCCTGAGTGTCCTGTCTCCAGAGGAGACCAGGCAGTTTCAGAATATGATTGTCACCCTTTTGGTGAGTGCATTGATATTTTTCTTCCCTTTTGAAGGTCAATTCCATGTTCTTCCCGCCTCATAAAATTCTACTAAAATTTTCGTGATAAGTCCCGCCAGGTTTTCTAGTTACTTGTGTCAGATTTCTCAGTGAGGTGATGTTTCATTGCAGCACGAATGAATTTTAATATTTTCCATTTCGTGGCCTCGGTCAGAGAAGTTTCTGCAGGCAACCTTACGGGAGGTGTTTGACGTCACTGAACGCTTCCTCTACAAGGTGCCTGCCGTGTAAGCTGTAAACATTCTGCCAACCCCTTTCCTACTCGCATATGGTAGTCAGCGCCATCTCTTGAAGGTTGCTTGCAACCTGAAGCAACTTTGTGGCTTTTGAAGCTATCTATACCAAATGGCCTATCCTCGGACGAAAAGGGCGTGCGAGTAGCTGCGGCAGACGACACTGATCAGGATTGCGAAAAGTTCATTACCCGCGGTTATAGCTCGCGGATGAAATACTTTCACTTTTATATTAATGTGAAAGACATATTGCATTTTCATGAGAACAGAATACCAAAAAGCACAGTTTTATTCACTGAAGTCGCCTCCCCACTGCCATGAAATGCGGACGGCATGATGGGGACGGGGACAGGGTTCCGCAGCATTTGTCGGTGAATCTTTGCAACTGGCGGCAGCGCAGCTCCGACGGAAACATGACCGACACAACAGGCATCTTGTAGAGGAAGCAATGGATACACACACACATGTTCAGTGACACATTCATTCACTCTCTTTTTTCACCAACAGCTGCCATTTTAGCCCAAAAATGTGTGCACTACAAGTTTTTGGACAGTAACGTCATTGAACTGTCCCGATGTCATCACTTTTTCGTAACCTAGAGTTTGGTTTCCCTGTTCTCTTTCTTAAAAACGCTCCTACTCGGCGTATTGAAAAACTGTTTTTGTACTAGCGCAAGGGGCTCTAAGGAATGCGATTTGGTTATCAACTCGAATAGTTGAAGAAACTCCCGGAGTTGGTCTTTAACTTATTCCCTCTGGGAGTCACTGAGGTGTTAATTCTTGTTTCGTATATTTTGTTCACCATGATGAATAGATGGGGAATCAAGAGGCTGTCCAGGAGATTGAAAAACACGAGAGGCTAGAGAAGAACTACCACTTTGTATGGAATGACGAAGAGACAGCGAAGGATGTAGCCACTGGAGAAGGCGAGGAAGAGGAGAAGGAGAGATAGCATCCTCCCCATCACCACGTGCTCACGCATCGTTGCAACGCTAGTCATCACTTCGAATCTGGACACTGAATATGCATCACGCTGCAAGATGCAAAAGGGATGGTGGAATGTGCACGCCTTGATGCTCGCGCTCATGGGAGAAAGGTTAGCACCTTGCCCTCCAGGACGTGTGGTTCTACGGATTTTTTTTTCATAGTGCTCATTTTCTCTTGTGGATGCGTTGTGTGAACGTTTTTAGTTACTGTCGAGAATAAAACTGTGTTTAGCAGCTGATCTAGTTGGAAAGTAATGTAACGTGCTGCCTTAAAGGAACTCCTAGATAACTCTGTGCTTTATTTATTTTGATTATGACCCTTGTGGAGCTCGACAGCTCTGGTCTAAACGCATGACATGATGTTGTCTCCTTGGCAGCGTCTTAATGAGCTTGCAATACACGCTTGAATGTGTCGTTTCATTTTGGGCAAGGGTCTGTGATGGCATTTTGTGCGGCATTTGTCATCAGGCCAGTATGTTGACCTGAAAGAAGGCAGGCATATATAAGCAAAATTAGAGATCTCGCAAAGGCAATTTATGAGCCCCTTTAAGCACGAGTTGTATGGTGAAGGGTTTTTTTATCCAAGAATCCCTATGTCTCGCTCTGCGCATGCAGTATGGCATAGAGATACAGATGACGTTTTTAGGAAGTAAAATGATTTGAAATGTTTTCATGTATGCATGTGGATATCCTCGTTTTATTTTTGTTTTACACTGACAAGTCCCTGGGCCAATTTCTTTTTGTATTTTTGCACTCTTTAGCCCAAAGGGTGAAGTTTAGTTTCCTTGCACGGCTTGCCTCATTCCATGGCATTTCATTAACTTCAGCACTTGGAATGCTCTGTGTGAACCGTTGTCATCAAGTGTTAATAAACTTGTGCTCTCTTGTGTGGATTGAAACAAATATCCTCATTTCAGCCTCTTTAGCGAGACTTTTATTTCAAGTGTTTTTTAAGTATTACATAAATTCTGGTGTTATATCGAGCTGCCTGAGCATCCCCTTGGAAATTTGATGACAGAGTACAGCAGTGTTATCCACGTTTATCGAACTCCCACTAACGGAACATTCGATACATTGAACTGCACTGTGCCCCTGAAGGGGTGCTTCCCCTAATGGCACTTCTGCAATAACATTGTGGGCATGGAGCAGGGTCAACTGAGTGTCTTTATGGGCATTTTTGGCAGCATTAACTCTGCAAAGGCGCATGACGAGGTGAATGTCAAGTCCGCTTGAAAGTGGCCTGCGGATTTGCCTGCTTCTTTTGAGCACAACGCTGCTGTTATGCAGGGAAGCCAAAAAAGGAAACGCAATTCAACAGTGCCCTATTTTCATTAACAGAATTAGACTTCCTGCGGTGGCTTTTCCCAAAGTTAGTCGCGAGCCCCAACTTCAATGGCACTTCTGCCGCGCAGCGCGTGACGCAAGCAGTATTAGCTCCGATGACCGGCGTGGCCCACAGAGCGGCACGTGAGGGTGTGCTCGGAGTGCTCACTTGCTGCCCCCTACACCAGCTACATCTGCCTTCCCTTGGAATTCACTCAGTCGCTATAAGAATTATGTTCCCTTCTCTTTGAGCACCCTCCACTCGTGCATTCCCTCTTGGTCCGGCTAAGATGCAATGAACTTATGTTTGTTCCCTGAAGCGCTTTCCTTCAAAAACTGCAATTAAAATGAAGCGCAGCAAATGTCGAAAACCCTGACCACCTCTCAAATGAATAAGTATGAAGTACTATAGTATCTCTTTAACCCTGTAACATGATAATAGAGGAACAAATTAAGGGATCAGAGATTAAGCAAGTAGCAAAATGCATGTATGCAAACAAGGATCCGCAACAAGTTGCAAAGGGCACCAGCAACACTGTCACATCGTACTCTTAAAGGCGGAGCTTAAATGTCCTCCCAGTTTCTTCGCAAGAGCCTTTTAACTGCTCATGAGTGACGTGTGCAGAAACTACGCGACATCTGTGCACGAAATGTGTCCGCGAGATTCTGCAGGATATTGATAGGGCTCTGGTGTATAGTGACTGATGGTGATAGATAATGGTAGTCAATGATGAGAAAGAGAGACAGTTAGAGAGGGGGGGTGCTCTCGCTCGCAAGAGAGAGAAAAAGAATATGGTCTCTCTAGAGAGAGAGAGAGAAAGAAAAAAACTCTCCCTCTGCCTCTCCCTGCTCCTCTTTCCCTCCCTCCCTAGAGAGAGAGCCTCACATCGTCTCTCTCTTGAAGAATCGGAGGCATTCCAACGACTGCAGCAGGGCAAAAAAATTGCTTTTGCCTTGATGCACGTAAGACGACTTGAAATTTTTGGTGTTCAGAGGCCGCGCATGAAAAAAAAAAAAAAAAATGAATTTGTTCCGTGCTGCATTCAGTGCCTGGACTATACACACAATGCAGAACTACTGCCCCTTCAGACATATACAAAGACTGTAAAAAAAAATGTTTATTGGGAGGGAACAGTAGTGATCATGTGCTTTTCTTCCCTGTGTATTTCGATATAATCACAATGAGAGCAAGTGTGCAGAAGTAATATGCACAAACACTGACCAGGATCATCCTTCAATACTGTTTGAGTGACTAAAAAAATGCATAGCCCCCCTCTCCATTTCTGGGTAAAGAAGGAAAGCCCACAATAGCAAAATCTGCCCCGAGGTATTATCTTGCACCACAAGTTCGCTGTCTGTACTACAAACACAGTCCACAAAGGTGATATCCCGCAAGTTGTTTCACTAATCTCTCGACCTTCCTTCCTTTCATACAGCCACGTTAGCGATTTCTTTTCCTTAGCACGCCTTGTGCTACTTGCACAAGCAACACTTACAACTAGCTGGACTCTCCACCGTCACATTTCGCACTTGACTTCATTTCGTGACAAAATATGCACAAAATATCACCGTGGGGTAGTGCTACCCGAAACAATCAGCAGTAGCATGTATGCTGGTTGCCCAGAAATGACAAGAAATATTGCGCCATTTCAAAATCTCAACTGCCTTTCCATCGGGAGCGTGCATGAAGGAAATAAGTACTTTCAATAAAACCCAACTTGACTTCTGTGGTCCAATTATTTATGTCAAGCTTTCACATGGTTTGGTTATAACCAGGAATATTTGGACGTCCAGTGAAGTGCACTAAGTTCACCCCTGGCAACACTTTCAACAGTGTTACCAAAAGACATGCAGTGTTTTGGGGTGTGCACCATTAAGCAGGTAGGCGTACACAAACCAGAGTTGGTGATGAAAGAACGGAACATTTTAACCTTGAAACGGTACCAAAGGATCATATGCACAAAGAAATGTTTCACACTAGTCAAACTGACAGATTATGGTGCTAGGAAGTTTACTGAGCTTTAAAACTTGGGACCAAAGGCTGCTACCTCAAGAGTCTACAAAAAATGCGAACAAGAGGCTACTCACTGGCAAGGCTAGGATATCTCTCTGTTGCCGACAACGTGAGACTGTCATCACTACACAACCGAACAGCGTAGTGGTGCTAGTTCAACATTGTTGCTTGCTACAAGCGTGCGAGCGTTTCCTCTTGTACAGATTTCTCTGCAAGTTGCTTTTCCATCCAATGGTGCAATGATGTGTTTATGTATATGCGGCATTAAATTCCAAAGGGTTTATATCTTGGAGCAAATATGTCAAAGGTTTTCATGCGCTCAACACGTTGAAAACGGTGTCGCATGCAAGTGTGGCAGTAGTTGGGGGAAAAGGAGGTTAAAGGTAAAGGTTAAAAAAAGTTGCTGTAGACGAGCATTCTGGAAGCAAAGATTGTCCTTTGCGGTTCAGCAGTGTTCCCATGTGCCAATGTGACGAAACATTACAGACTACTGGTGTTTACAGCAGTTCTAGGAAGGCCACCTGAAAGTTACATTAGCCTCCTCAAGTGCTACGTACAATGAAAGTAATGTTTGCACGCCTCAGATTCTCTATGTCTACCCGCTTGTACGGATTCGACCTGCACAATGCTAGTTGGCAACAGATGTGGATGAGTGCAATACCAAATGCAACAGCTTGAAGCAAATTCATTACTATCAGTTTTACTTTACTCTTACTTTATTCGCTTATGTAGCAAAAAAAGTGTGAGTTAAAAATGGGAGTATAATAATAACCTCAGAAAACCATGTGCCAAAAAAAAAAAAAAAAAGGTACTGACATTGTTGTCGTTCGTTCATGAATATAGCCGCTGCTGATGATACCTACATTTCTTCTCTCGTCAGCAGAAACCTGATAACCAATCCTTATAGGCCGCTCTCAATTAACGAAAAATGTACATCATAGAGCAATATATCGGCCATGTAGAAACTGTTAACTCCAAAATGTGCCATTTTCACAAACGCTTTGTTCTATTATGTTATGACGCTATTCTAGAAACAAACTGAAATCTGCAGATAAATGCTGTTTTCGGAGAAAATCAACAATACATTAGAAAATTTCTATTTATGTTAGTACACATGATAAGAGGTCACATTTTGGTCAACCAGGAAAGACGACAGCAGAGCTGAAGCTATGTTTTCTTAATCATTGAGCTACCGGTATGCTGGCACTGCATCTAGCAAGTAGTCCTTTGTTTTGAGGTGAATAATATGGTCCTGCTATATCCACAAATTGCGCGTCTGCAAAGTTCCAGCACCTGACGACATCACCCCAACCGTTAAGATTAACTGACAAATGTGCCAGAGACCATGCATATGAATCTAGTAATGTTGAACATGGGAAATGCGGCAAGAATGTTTTTGCGACAAGCAGGTAATGATTGACATGGTTAAGACATGTGGAAAGAGTGCCCTAAGCAGAGGAAAACAAAAGCATCATCAACAATCCACATGCATTATTTTATAGCCGAAAAAAAAAAAAGAGGCTGAAGTGAACGCAAGTTCAGCGATAATCAGATCACAGCAGTAATGAGAACGGTAACAACACGATTAATGCAGTGGGAGCATTAGGCGCAGAGAAAGACTGTGCTTGCAAACTTGATTGTAAAATTTTGGTGCATTATTTCATACACCACTGAGTAAGGGGACAAGGTGTGAGTATAATTTACAGCTGCAAAGTGCCATGCACTCCTTAAGAAGCACCATTTAAATCAAAAGAGTGTCTGGTAAAGAGACAAAACTTTCACGCAGAGAAAAAGGCAGGAAGGAGCATTGGGAATATGCATGGACATCTGAACACTTTGGCAACCTCCTAGAAAGTAACCTTGCCTCTTTAAGCCTGTAATGATTAAACAGGGAAGAAGAAACAAAGCTTAAGGCACTATGCCTAAAGCACTTGGATAGAAATACAATGTTGCAGACTCCTTCCTTATGGAATGGCAACAACAAAAGGATAGTGAATCAAGCCAGTAACAACTGCAGTTGGAGCCCTTGTGTAATGAATGTGGTTGGCTAGATAACGAGAAAAACAAACATTGGCATCAAGTACACAGTACACACTCACAGATATTGACATCGTCGCATTTCAGCACGCCACCCTGTAAATGTTTCATCACAAACGGAAAAGTGGAAGCAGCATTCAATTCAACAGAGGCTGCAGCACAAAATCCATTTCGACCCACCGCAGGAAGAAAGCAAAGGACAAAAAGGGGGGGCCTTCGAGCAATGAAAGTGGCCAAGCTTCAGCTGTGAGTAAAATCAAGCTGCGCAAAGAGACTGACAACATGTCAATCACTCTATGCACACTGAAAAAAAAATAAAGAAAATTTACATAAAAATGGAAATTGTGGAAGACAATGGGCACCTTCATTTTTGATTGCCATTCACATGAGTAGCCATAGCCTAGGCATTCCTTTTTCTTTTTCTTTTTTTTACCAGAGTAAAAACAAGTGATATACACATATAAGTGCGAACGCACATGTGTGCACACATTACTGTGGAACCACATGTGCGCGTGTGCCTCTGGGCGAGATGGGCATAGCAGTTGGCTAGGAGGAGGAGCGGCTACACTGCGAGGCCAGTCTGCGAGAATGTCGGTCACCGCTGCTGCACCGGACTGTCGTGACCAACCAACCCCCTTAGGCACTGAACAAAAGTTATTGCACTCCAAATTGTGCAGTCCCAACATCATAGGATGGTGCATGTGAAGCGGGTCCTCTTCCGCACCGGCTCCATGGCTTGTAGGTGGGGTCCGGTCGGCTTGGGCTGCGCCCGTGCTGCCTGCAAAACGCAAGACACACTCCGTCATCAGCAAGGCACTCTCCGCCCCTTCAGGCAGCAAGTACTGCATTTTACTCCGAGGTGCCCCGTGGTTATAAAAGTGACCATTCCTTATCTCACCGGGACCTGAATTCTAGCGATGGCCCCCATGTGCCCACGCGCAAATGGCAGTGGCTCAGGTCGAGTGTGGTCTCCTGCTCCAGAAAATAGCAGATGCCGCTGCTGCTACCTTTTGAACCACACTGGCAGCTGCGATCTTAACAGTGAAGGCAGCCACCCACTTCTGCTTCTGAATGCTTTAGTATACCACAAGCTTTGTAATACGCATTCGCTATTGCACTACTAGAGTTACTGATCTAATGGCAAGAACTGCTTTTGCCAAGATGATGCAAGGAAAAAAGTGGGGGCAGGGTGGTAATCTACGGTCACAAAACCATTACCAATCGGCGCAAACTGAAGTGGCCATAACCAATGAGTGGGCACTTACAGAATCTGAGGCCTGGATAACGCTCTCATAGGCTACCTGATCAATGCGGGCACTTTTTGGCTGTGAAAATACTAGCACAATGGCAATGCTCCTTAGCCAAAAGGAATTTCCATATATGTTTACTGCTTTATGGCATCTGCAGAAAGCATGAAACAGCAACCAGCATTAATAAAAAAAAGAAATAAATTAAATGCAAATGTAGCCACCTCACGCACAGTGTGGAGTGACCGGGGTACATGTTCAGAGTTTTTGCCGTTTTCAAAAGTGTTGTTACCTCCTTGACCTTGAGTCATCTGACTGGTAGAAATGCCAGAACTGAAAGTAGCTACCTATTCCGGTTATGGCGTTTCCACCAATCGGATGACTCGAGGTCAGGGGGATAACGACGCTTCTGAAAATGATGCAACCCGGAATGCGTACCAAGGAGTCAGCAGGGCAGTGAGTCATAGACACGGCATCTTATGTAATGGAGGTTATGAGGCATGCTCTTAAATGCTGGAGCTTCCAACATGTTTATGAGAATACAGATGAACACTAGTGTACAAGACTGTGGCAAATAGTCTGCAGTTCACTTATTAAGCGCTCTTTGTGTAGGGCCTTCTCAAAACCAATGAAAGGTTTAAAAACCTTTTCAGGTTCTTGACACTGCTATTTGCAGAGCACATCAAGGCTCAGTTTGTGCTGGCACATTATTTTTTTTCTATAAACAAGGCTGCACAGCAAAACGTCACAAAAATTAAATAGAGGCAATAGACCCAGCGAAACTGCCCACACAGAAAAGAAAAAAAAAACATAAGAAGCAGCGAACCTCAACTAGGCCAAGGCTGCATTTGAAGGCTACTCTGCCAAATTCTCCATCGTTTGTTCATGCTCCGAATGTTGCATTTAAAACCGTAGTGTGCACCAACTTTTTCAGCATGATAAGCAAGCGTAGGGTGCCAAAATGTGGCTGAAGCAACATGCTAGAACCAATGATGATAACGAGGACTGCTTCAAAATAGGCACACTGCTTATGTATATGCAGCTCTCCTTACTACAAGTGATGCGGCATACTTTCTTGTGACTCTCCTAAGCCACAATCACTACATGCCTTTAATGCCTTTTAACTATGCAAAAAGAAATAAAAGAAACAATGCAATGCAAGGGACTTGTACAATAATTCATGACATTATGCTCACTTGAGTGCAATACCTACATTCTGTTATCAACTCTCATGCATGCTCAGTTGCTAAAAAGCAAGTGCATAATGCTGACAAAGTATTTTCGAGGCATGCTTGAAATTTCATCGGCAAGCAGAAGTAGTAGTACACAAGTTTTGATTCAGCCGAACTTGGCTATGAATTGCATAGCAGTAAGGTATCAAACAAGCTAAGCTACTTTCTTTTCTTCAAGCCTGAACTGCAAAAGGGAACAATAATTCCGAATGAATGCAATCTAATCACACATAATACTGGATTAATGATGCTGCAGGCTAATAAGGCACTCAATCATAACCTGTGGGATTCGGGCATCCCACCATTGCCAGTGTGCAGCCGTTCACTACATCCGACGGTGTTCTCCCTTTTCCCTTTCTGCTGCCTCAGGCGGTGGAGAGGACTAAGCAACTTGTCGCTGTCATTCGGCCAGAGCTCCACCCTGGCATCTGAATAGCCTTTTCACATTGGAATAAACCCATTTCGAATGCCGTGCTTCCGCGGCGTTTAGAGCAGGGCCGAGAGACCCCTTTCGTAATGTGCATACACTACTGTTCTTGCCTGCCGGCCCCTTTGTCCATGCACAACAGTGTGTTTGTGCATACTCAAGCTCGCCCGCTCAGGGACCTACTTTAGAGCACAGCTCGAGCATATCGATCGGGTTCAGTGATCTCCGACAGAAGTATCTGAAGAGGCCCTGTGGTCACCACGAGGGTGAACACAGAAAGCCATCGAGTGCTTGCTGCCCACATTACTCGTCACTTCGTACACAGAGTGCAGCCTTGCTCCTTGCATATTTCCGGGATGCGGTGACAGAGTGTGTCGCTGGAGGACGGCATTTAATAAACTTCTTTGTGCACTTGGAGGCTTGGTTCATATAAGCGAATCGTTCTCCTTCCTGCGGAGGCTGAGTGCTCGTTGTAGTGTTTCAGTGTGCGTGTGGTGACTGCTGATGAGGGCCTCTGCTCGCACGAAGCTCAGACCTCCTGTGGCTGGCCCTATGTCCATGTAGAAATATGGAAAAGCCTGCTGCTCAGTGAACTGAACTGAACAGTTATCCAAGCAGGTGTTATGAAATGCTGGCCTATGCTCTGTATCCTGTTCAGCAGTAGATTATGAGGAGGATGAAGGGGATGATTGCTTTCAGGCAAGAAACGTTAAACCTGTAAAACTGTGCTCCCTCATTCCCTCCCTCCCCTGCCATAAACCATCTGTTCAAGAGTGGCCCATAAATTTGAGCATGATCCTGTTTCAATGTCACACTTTCAATGTAACGGGTGAAGTATAAAGTATGTGACAAGAAGCACTCATCATCAGTATCAGTGAGCCTACCCCCCACCCCATCCAGCACTACAGTCTTGGCTGAGAATCACTCAGCTTTGTAATATTCTTCCAAGGTTATTCCCCATGCACACTATTAAAAAAAAAGTGAACTAGGACCACGAGGCAGTATTGAGCAAACATGCTTCACACTGTGGCTACTGACTAGCATTCATGTGTGGAAACATGGAGAAGCGTCAAACAAGCTGTTAGTCTCAGACTGTTTTTTCAGGCAATAGGACAATTTACCTTATGTGCTCCCATCATGGAACCCAACTAGAGTGTTGAGAAGATGTCGAAGAGAGAAGAAAGTGCAATTTTCAGTCAGGAAAACAAGCATGACGATAATGGAGAATTGTTTGTTAAACTAAACTAAAAACTTCAAGACCGGTAAGATTACCTCAAGAAGAATACCGTACAAGCGTATGTCAGCTAAGAAGGCAATAAAAGGCACTGAAGTGAAAAGACAAGTAGATTTTGCTACAATTAGTTTTACAGAAGGAAAATGGCATCACAACTGAGACAAAAAGCCAGAAAGCAAAGAAAAAACATACCAACCAGTGATGCCTTGACACTGGTGATTAGCATGAAGGAATAACATGCTATTATTAAGGTAAACTACATTACACTGCTACTCAGGAACAAGTCCTTAACATTCAAACTGAACTGGAAACCTACAGGGCTTGAATGTGCAATTCACTTTTCAAGAAACTCTATCAACTTTCAATCCGTTTTATGTAACACTGGCATAAGCCAGCACACTATGGCCAGTTTCATTATCCACCACTGCAAGGAAGAAGTGTCCTTACCACCTTTCGTTCCATTTTCTCCTTGATGTCCCTCGCGAGAGTGTAAAAGGCCTCCTCCACATTTATAGATGACACAGCACTGGTTTCCATGAACTTGATGTTGTGCTCTATCGCCAGCTGGAAATGAGAGGAAAGTGTCATGGTCCCACACCACCAACAAGTCTGAATAAGATGCAGGCGTCGACATCCTGATACCTTTTCGCCGCGCTCCTTGGAGACTTGTCTGAGCTCGTTCATGTCACATTTGTTGCCCAGAATCATTTTTTCGACATCTGCTGCTGCATGCTGCAAGAATTGTAGCATGCAAAATTTGTCAGTAAAAGCAGAGCAAGATGCACTGCAAAGAACAGGTAAGTAGACGAAACTGTGCGTGACAAACAGCTTGCAAATGAAAGGAAAGGTATCAGCTACAAATGAATCACCTCATCTGTATTCCTGATCCATGTTTTTATATTCTCGAACGTGTTTTCCTTTGTGACATCGTAAACGAGCATGATTCCCTGCAAGAAGCGCGAAAAACAAAACAAAACAAAAATGTATTGAGCACAGTTGTTGGATGTTTGATATTAAAGTAAGTCAACTATCGCTCCGCTCACCATAGCCCCTCTGTAGTAGGCGGTCGTTATCGTGCGGAAGCGCTCCTGACCAGCGGTGTCCCTGAAATGTAGAAAAAAGAAACACGAGCATTGTCAACCACCTATGCTAGCCACAATACGTTCGACTAATACTTATCTACCGAAAGCGCAGAGATGAGATTTTACCATATCTGAAGCTTGATTTTCTTCCCGTCGATTTCGATTATTCGTATCTTGAAATCGATTCCTGGAAACGCAAAAGTATGAACACGTTAGCAAAATGGAACAGACAAGAACAGGTTTTCAGTGTCACAACCTGACGTCAAACGACGCCACATCGGTTATCGCAAATACCAGCGCAGTCTTCCGCATGCCACTGCATTTTTTATACTGTTTTACCATGCGTTTACCTGCATATAGATTGTGTAGTTTATTAAATTCGAGAGTACAGAGCCGAGTCAGACGGAGACCGTTACACGAAAGCCAAAGCTATGACAGGAGCTAAAAACCGCTTCGTGCCAGTGAGTCCTACAAAAAAAACTGTAGCATTCATAACACTTCAACGATGCAGCGCATAACATGCATATGACTTCAATCACTATAACGAACCATGATCGAGAGTCTTATAATCGATATTTAAATAGAAAGCAACGAAAGCCGCAAGCGGAGGGGTCCCAATTCAGGTAACACGCCTGGGCAGCTGACCTAAGATGGACGGGTCAATGACAGGTTACCTATTGTTGATATGAAGCTTCCGTCGAACTTGTTGTCGGAGAACCTGAACAAAATTGACGTTTTACCGACTCCAGAATCTCCTATTAAAAGCAACTTAAACAAAAAATCGTATGATTTCGCCATGTCAGGCAACTAAACCGGAAAAGGAGAATGGTGTTTCGTCACTTCCCAAACTGCCAAAGTGATAAACACAAGCAGTGAACTGTTCAAAACACGCAATTCTTTGATAAATGTTTCAAGTTATTGTTCTAACCTTCATTTTTATTTACGCTTTAAAGATAACAGTAAGAAAAACTTTTATGTTGTGTAGGAGCAACTGCTAAGCTGCTAAGTGCTGTTGTTAAACAAATTTAAAAAAGTAGGTAAAAGTTTAGAGTCAACTGTTTATTTAGTATTGGATGTGATATTAGCAAGTAACAACTCAATATTTGTCAGCGATTTACTCACAAAAGCATCTAATTTGAAACAAAAACTGAAGACTTAAGTAATTTGTACTAGTGGCATCGCTGCGCTATCACGCCCCTTCGCGTAAATAATTCGCCCCGTTTCCTATCCTTTCGCCGTGCGTACTCGAGTCGGCAATCATGCCTGTGAGTGTCGTGTCAAGTTAATAATTTCTTTGCGAGTCAGTTAGGCATTATCCGAGCCGGCATTACGTTGATCCAGTAAAGCGAGTGCCGCTCGAGCTGCCTGTCGCACGAGTATTGTGCGGCAAACTATTATTTTTTCGCAATCTTTGTGGTCACGTTGCGCATGTTAAGCCTAAGTGCGGCACGGACTTGTCCGTGCATGCACCGGCCATGGCGCTTCTCGCCGCAAGCTGTTTGATTGAACTAAACGCTCTGCAAGCTGAGAATAACACTTTTTGTCAGCGTTTTCGTGTTTCTAGAAAAGATTAGAAGCACGTGCTTGTTGTCAGGTTTGAGATACGTGCAGCTGCGCAGCTGGTGTGGTGCCAATAGTGTGTGCTCATACGTATGTTTTCTTCGTTCCTTCTCTGCAGCTCGCTAAGGACTTGCTGAATCCCTCGCCAGAGGAAGAGCGCAGGAAGTGCAAGCTAAAACGATTGGTCCAGCAACCAAAGTCGTTCTTCATGGATGTCAAGTGCCCCGGTAAGTGCGGTAACGCGAGGCCGCTTTGTCAAACTGCACAAATGAGGTGACTTAGTGTTACATCTGAAGTGAAGCTCTGTACTGTTTGTGTTGCTGGGACGTGTGATCGCATGGTTTCATGCATAGTAGCTGGGACTTGTGATCGCGCGGTTTCATGCGTAGTATCTTGAACTGAAAAAAAACAAACGAAATTGGCCATTGTTCTTGAAACCAATCGAGGGCGCTGTACTGATGCGATCTGGTGGGTTGTTGGTGCGCTTTTCCTGGCTTTTATTGTCCGAATTCGGATTCAGTCCAAATTCACATTTCTGCAGCCTTGTTATGGCGGAAAGGTCCAGAACGCGACTACGGTCTCCTAGTTGCTTTAGTTGTAGGACACTAATGCAGCGAATTCACTGTCGCCTAGCACTGTGTTCGTTTGGACGCTTTTTCTAAGCTATTGATTTTGTATTGCCTGCAGGTTGCTACAAAATCACTACAGTGTTCAGTCACGCCCAGACAGTCGTGCTGTGTGTGGGATGCTCCACAGTGCTTTGCCAGCCAACGGGAGGTCGGGCTAGACTAACTGAAGGTGAGTGCTGTTTGTAAAAGGTGGTCCAATTTCAACAGCTACAAAAGTGACAAAGGCATTGCATTGTCTAATCTTCCTAGCCAAGGAAATGCAAAGCAGTCACAGTGGCTAAGACAGCAAGCACGGTGGTCGCTTGCTGTTGCTTGAAAATTCATTGGTGGATATTACTGTGTGATGGTGTGTTGTGGTCAAGTGTCAAACCCAATCAGGGGGTGACTGCTGCTACCTCGTAGAGGGGATGCCGCCATATTACATCTATCCAGAGTGCATGCAATGCATGGCCACACATGCATGCCACTTTCTTTTTCGAAATCTCTGTTCTGAAGGCATAAATTATGTGCCGACAAACCCTGGACTGTTGAAGAAACAATGAGCATTGATTTTTCGATGGAGGCGAAAAGCAAGATGCTCGTGTGCTGTGCGATGTCAGTGCACGTTAAAGAACCCCAGGTGGTCTAAATTTTTTGAGTCCTCCACTACGGTGTTTCTCATAGCCTGAGTTGCTTTGGGACGTTAAACCCCACAAACCAATCTGATTATATCGTAATGAAAAATCTTGAGCTATAAGCCAGTGGTGAAACATAGCTATGAAAATGACGTACCTTAGCATTTGCCACGTGTGCAGACAAGCAAAATCTCAAATGAAAACATTGCACTAACTTCAGAGGTAATGTATTTGAAGAAATCTGTTATTTTCTTCTGCCGCGCGCAGCACACATGACCACGCACTGCTTTACACCACTGCAACACATACACCTTCCACTTAGCACACCACCTCATCAGGTACGCAATTGCACCCAGCGATGAAAGTACAGACTTTCCATGCACCAAAAAAAAAAAAAAAAAAAATCTGTTTTGATTTATAATCTTTAGTGTTCCCTAAGTTTGAAAAATCTTTTCTCTGTCTTTCAAAATGACCACGGTGCTTGATGGGGCTATGCTAGCTGTTTGCAGACACCGATTAGCTTCTGTTGCAAAAGCAACACCAGCCAACTTGGCTCGTCATGTATGCCGTAGCCACAAATGGCCTGACATTACAATTGGCAGGAGCTGCCAACTTGGGCCTCCCCATTCATATGGCAGGGTGATACCACAATCAGCCTGCCAAAACCCTTGCATTCACATTATGCCTAGGCCACGCAGGCACGTTCATACGGGTCTGTTAAAACGGAGCTTTATATGCTGACTGGTAGCTACGCTATTGTCATCGCCAAGGTCTGAGTGAAAACAGAGAGGTGCTGTAGCGGGAGGCTTCACCAGCGCTCGATAGAAGCTTTCTTTCGCCTCATCGCACCTTAGTGTTCAAAAGTGCCCCCATAGCATACATAAAGCTGAAACCATTGAGTAAACTAATATGTGCAAAAGCCAAGTCTCTACTTTCAAGACTAATCTGGGCATAACCATGCAGATTGCATTTCCATAACTCCAGTTTTTATCACAGCTATCTATTTTCCCTGCGTCAATTGCTTATATTCTTAACACCTTTGCTTGCTGCAGTCATTGTCAAATCTCGCAAGATAATCCTAGACAGAAAAAAGTTTCCTGCACGTGCGAATAGATGAACAATCGACTGGTGAACGACACAAAACACCGAAACCATGCCAGGGCATTATCGTAGACCGGGCCACAAAGCGGCAGCTCCGTTGCGATAAGGCGGCGGCATTGCCGCAGACCGGGCGACACACTGCATCTAGGAATCACTTCTGGTTATCTTAACAAGAAGGCAGCGCAACAAATTTCAAGCGTTTCCTAGGGGGTGGCAGCACGTTCCATCATTAGGGCGAAAAAAGGATTGAAACCATACTGGTACGGGATAGAAAACCGCCTCCATACATTTACGGCGAAAACACTAAGGGTTAAACGAAATATGCCAGGATGGTCCAGTCAAGGCTCGTGTGCCACAATTTTTTTCTGGAACGAAATCGTTGTTTTCAGCTTCCTGTCATTAAATGATCTTACAACATTTTGTTTGCACTTCAGTATTGTTATAAACGGGTTTGGCTTTACACAGGTGTGGCCGTCAATGCCTGCTTGGGCCATTGTCAGCCAACTTGATAAACACGACACAGGCCTACAGCATGCAGGAATTTACATTGGCCATCATGTGTGGAGCGCATGCTTGAAGTGCGCATGGCACCAGTGATGACTTCTGCGTCTGGTTCGGCTGGATTGGGGAAACTGCACGCTACTGCATAGCTCCCAGTGGACTTCAGTTTTGGGTTTTGCTTCGTTGCTTTTGTGGCATGCATACATCCAGCATAGGATAACCACTTAGTTCACCTGTATTTTATGTGATGCATGGAGGTCGTGGGCTGGGATCTTTTTAAAGACATGCGGTTGCCCCTCTTCTCCTACATTTCTAAATTGCCTTTTATTTTAAGCATACACTGCCTGTGTGCCGGTATTAGGGAAGCAAACACACCCTTACGCTTTCCTCGCTATGTATTTACAGTAAGCACTGTTTAATGGAGGTTAGTTCGGCCTTCAAGGCACTACAAACTAAAATTTTGAGTTGAGCCAAAATTTATAAATTGTTGAATGGACCTGTAAAAACTGCTGTAGGTTGTTTGCATCACGATTTTATCTTATGTACGCCTGCATGATGGTTGTCTCCATTTGCGATAAAGCTCACGTATTGGTAAGAAGAACTGTTTTCCTCAGTTTTATCAGGAGCTTTGCTTTGCACACAACACTGTTAAGGGCATTGAAGAATCGCTCCAGAATCGTGCAATACATCGCAGTGCAACACAGTAACAGAAAACTGCCCTGTTGCATTTGAGGATTCTTCACCACACAGTGAAGCATTGTAGTAAAGTGTGCACAGTGCATTGAAACTGTTCATGACTTGCTCACAATTTCATCGTACAGTATTGGAAGCAGCGGCTGAAACGGCACGACTGGTCAATGGACCTGCCCGATCTTTGTGGTAAAATAACTAAGTGAAGCAAAACCAAAACTATGCCACTGGACTTTGTGTCAGTGAGAATGAGAAGCGATTCTGTAGTGCCTGCTATAATGCAAACTGTGCATGGGTGCCCATGACTGGACCACGCAGTTCAGGCTTGGGAAGGCCTTTTCCTTTTGTAGTTGACTGTATTGGTCATACCTTGACACGATTTCCTGTCCAAATTGTTTGGTGCAAGTCCGGCCATGTCTGAATCATTGGGTGTTCGATGCCATGCTCATAAGGTGTTGGCCAGGGCCGCACTCCTAGTTCAAGTTTCCAACCGAACAGGGACAGGATTAATGAGGTTTTACTGTATATGCAGAGGTGGAAGTGCTGCTCCATTTGCTTTTCCTCCTCCAAAATGCAATATTGCTCCAAACTGGCTGCCTTGATGCTCTGCCATCAAGGTTAGCAAAACATGGGAACAATGTCACCAGCACCGGGCGCTAAGATGTTACGTATCTTGCGCTGGGCAGTAATGAAATTTTTTCAAGGGAGGGAAGCATGGAGCGTAATAAATATTTGTTTGCAAATAAATTTAGTGTGAGCCACAAGCGATTCAAGGGAACAATTGCAAAAAAAAAAAAATGCACTGTGTGTGTGACATTCCACTTGCTCTCAGCTTTTTGAATCACCGGTGAAGAGAGAAGCGAGAACAGCAAGCGAAGCAGATAGCACAAACTACTGTGAGCCGTTAGGAAACTTGTCCAGCTGCAAAAAACTGCACGAGTTATTGTTAAGGTTCTGCTGTGAGAACAAGCAGGCACTCCACCATCTAACCTCTTAACAGGCTTGTCAGGCCTATGGCAAACAAAATCGTACTTGAAGCGTTTAATGAGTTCTTACGCCAAAGGTATCGATCACTAGGAAGCCTCTCAAGAGCATTGGAAAGTCATTCTGGGCTTATCGCCAAGATATTAAAAATGAGTCCCAGCATTGCTCAAGAAAAGAATGATAGAACTATTGCCAGGGGGCAGTGAAGTAAAAATCCTGCAGGATGAAAAAGTTGCCCTTCAGTGCCATCTATATTTCCTGAAGGCACTACTGATGTGTTCAGGAATTTATCAGCAGAGGCGTAGCATCCAAAAGGATATGCACAAAATAGAGAGTGGAAATGTCGTGCCCATTATTCTGAGCTCCAAATTACTGGCGCTGCTTGAACGCATCGAACTGGCAGACTCGACATTTGAATCTGTCAAGTCAAAATAGGGAAATGCTTTAGGTCACACTAGGTGTCCAGTTATGAAGTGCACCAGCAAGCGTTCCTTTTGCTGCGGGTCAGTTTCAAGTTGTTGGGCATATGACTTTTCAGAGATGGGTGCAAAGTTGGAAAGGCATTGAACTTGCATAAAAAGGTATCAAATTGGAGCTGTTGTATTTCAGAAAGAGAAAACTTCAATTATCACAGGCGCTTAACCCTAGAAACCTGCTCCAAAACATGATTCAACTGCTCCAAAATGCTCAAGCCTGCTTCCACCCCTGTAATATGGCATATTTTGCGGCCTATAAAAGTTACCTGCTACCCCGCCATGGAAATGAGCTTAAACTCCAACAATCACTCCTTTGTACAAAAACGCACCTGCCATTTGGAAAGTGCTTTCAAAACGTGCCGTGAATTTTTTGATGGAGTGTGATCAAAATGTGTATGGGCACCAGCTGCCATGCATGGCATATGATTCTTGAGCTCAAACAAGAGTACAGCAAACACTGCTTTGAGTGAAAAAGTAGCGAAATTACCAGTCAAAAATTTATTCTTCGAGCCATTTAAACGCCAACGTGCAGTGAGCAAGTTTACTCAGTGCTCTAAAGCATGTGCAAATTTTTGTTAGCTATTACGACTAATGAAGACTGGCTTGTACATTTATTGCTGCAGCTTTTAATACTGGACCATTCAGTTATCTTCGGATGCATTCTGCTTCTGGAGCAGACTGAAGTGATTTGGGTAAAAGTGACTGCTCCAAGCCCCTTTAAGTTAGAGCCATGTTGTCCTGCATGTATGTGTTGCCTGCCTCACTGCACTGCTGGAGTTGTATTACTCAAGGTTCGCATCATAAATCTGTCCCAAAACAGACCGGCTAGCCCCGCTTGTGTTGGTCTGAGTAGGGTGCAAGTTACTGATGACTTTTGTGTATCCTTTTCCAGGAGGAATTATATTTGCGAAACAGGAAAAAGCGTGCTTGTGACATTATTTTGGAGCAATCACTTATTACATGCTCACTTTGTGCCGTTTTCATATTGAGTGATCCCGCACATTTCCTCTTGTTTACACAAAGCTTGCACCATATGCTTCATACTCGAGCACCGTTATTAGAAGGCTCTTAAAATGGTATTTAGTTTAATATCAATCAGCAAACCAAAGCACATATGAGTGAGTGGTCCAAAGGCTCCAATTTTGTTCACTTTATCCGGTGTAGTTCAACTTGAAAGGATCGGAAAGGGGCAATGATTCTTTGAACAATTTTGTATGTGTGAGAACTAAGCGAGGTTGTTAGTGATGTTTTCTTATACAGAAATAGGACATCGTGGTCTTCCTGCAAGTGTGCATTGTTTACATCCCTGTCGTTTCTTTTGTTTTTGCAGGATGCTCATTCAGGAAAAAGCAGCACTGAGGCCTGGTGCATGGCTGTAAAAAAGAAATAAATGGTCCTGTACCACACCCAAGCTGCTGTGCTTCTTACATTGTCTTCTTAATAAATGGCTCTTTTGTTTATTCGTGTTTGTTTTTTAATGTTTTCAATAGTGCTTAGGATGTCCGATGTCATTTTTCTTTGCTCCATTTAAATGCAGAAAGCCACTGATGAAGTCTCAGTTTCACCTTGTAGCATTGTAAAACACAGCTGTACAAGTGCCAACCTTGTACCTTATGTATTGTGGCATATCTGAATGTTGCTTTCTACTACGCTGAGCATTTTAAATAATGAAAAATGAAAGGTTAAATAGAAACTTGGACAGAACTTGAAATGCTCATTTGTGGTGGTAGCCCCTCTTTGAGCATGAAAAGTGCAGACAAGAAACGCTTCTCCAGCCCTTTGCAATTGTTTCAATAGTGTCGATTGCTTCATGGGGAGTCAAAATAAGAGAAGATAGATTTCCTGATTGCGGAATCTTTCCGCCCCTGTAAAAAACCGTGCAGAGCACTTCGGTTGCTAGATTTAGAAAGGAAATCGAAATGTTTAACGTCATACTTCTTCGCTTTTCCGACTACGTTTAAAAGTGGCTGCGATGAACTTGCATTCATGCCAAATTTCCGGGCACTGACTGGAAAAGCTTCCAACTAACCAGCTCATCCTCTTCTGTACCCGGTGCTGCGCGTGAGAGAGAGTGAACTTTCATTGTTTAACGGATTAGCGTGGGTGGTTTCCACGGTCCAGGATACCATTGGCCTGGGCTGTCTCCCACTCCGCTTGACTGAGCGCTCGAGCTTTTTATTTCTCCAATATAATACAATACTTCAAATTAGAAAACGATACGCAGAGCCACACAAAGACCTCAGGAGGTAGTAACCTGGAGGAACATTCTGGTTAGGACATTCCCAAACCTAGCTAAGTACCACAAAATCTGGCCCAACAAATTAAAAAATAACATGCACTGCATGCGGTGAAGTCTCGGACATCCTTCACGTGATATGCGCATGAATTACACCATAAAAGCAGCTGGAGATACCCGTGTAAGCTTTAGGGACAAATTTAGTTGTCATTGACAGTGCGCCTACAAAACGAAACCGAACGTGATTACAATGGCATATTAAATAATTACTAGTTGATTGCTGACAGGGAAGGGGGGATGGCCCGAGCGAAATAACAGTGGTCAGAGTTACTTTTTAAGCGAAAGCGTCACTACTCTAGGTAAAGGCCCCAATATAGTCCGACGTAACGCACGCGCGCGCGCACGTCGGTCTCCGCGACATTACGTCGGCGAAAAACCGAGGTCTATAGTCCAACGTCACGGCGTGATGGACGTAGCGAGCGCGGGCCGACGCGGCCCAACGTCGCCGACGCGCAAATAGAATCTCGCCTATTTCTCGCCGACCGCGTCAGCCGCGTCGGCCACGCATCCCAGCATTCCTCACGCGCAGTGAAGATGGCGGCTTGCATGTAGGCAGCGACAGCGCGCGCATTTCAGACACTGTTGAGGAAAAGCCGCTAGAAGGCATTCGAGGGCAGCCCCGCGTCTATGATACCAAGCGGATTGACTACAGAGACGTTCAGAGGAAAGAAAAATGCCTGGGATGCAAACTGTCAGTAGAGCGGCCGGGCACAGCTGTGAGTTCTTCGCTGCGGTGCGTGTGCCATACACGTTTTAATGCATTGCTTTAGGAGGTGTAACGATGTTGTTGTTTCAATCTGCAGTACATTCAGTGGAAAAATACCAGAATCTGCGGAAGCGGCTTCGCATAGAGTTGTGACCTGTACACGCCGGAATCGAAGGCCGTACTCGAATTTGGCCACACGGCTCAACAACCAGGGAATTCGCGAAATTTATGGAATTCTACAGGAACTGCGGCCGGCCGAGAAAGTGATCCTCATTATTGTGTAATCTATAACTCTTCTTTAATCGTAAAGATACTTAAATTATGATTAGTTTTTAGTAAAACACGCACGTACGCAATCATCGTTCAGTCTGTAGCCGTCGTCGACGCGGGCTCAGCCCGTTGCTGGGCTGGACGTCTCCACGGCTGGCTGTACATGCTTTGTGCTATTTGAACATTCGCAGTAAACACATCGCATCATTGCCTTGATCACAACAATAATTAGTGCTTCGATAGGGAGCCAGTTAGTCCCTGTAGGTGACCTGTCGTCTGCTCGAAAATGCACACCAAAAACGTACCAGCCCTCGAGGGCGTCTTGTGCGCATGCGCGACGCGGCACCGGGCACGCCAGCCGCGCCAGACTGTAGAAGCAGCAGTTTTTTGACGCTCCCGTCGTAGCCGACGTCGCCGACTCAGCCAGTCGCGTCGAAAACGTCGGACTATATTGGGGCCTTAATAGTGCCGATCTTCGCGTGGCGGTGGTGGCAAACAGTTGTTTTCTGCAAGGAGGTGTTTGGCCCAGGCTCTGCTGGCCAGGGTCCTCGTAAATCTAGGTGGAGTGCTCCTATTCCGGAGCCCTAATGGCGTCTAACGCCGCTCGCGCCCTGTTGGCATCAATTAGACCATTTGACATTCAAGTAGCAGTCGTCTTCGCACGCGGACCCGGCAGCGCTCGCTTTTTCTTCGTATATTGCGCCAAAAAAAAAAAAATGAAAATTTGACCTGGTTAAGCATACGATTAAGCATAAGGTTGAGGGTCGCCGGAGAAGGGGTAGGCAGCGAACGCGATGGTTAGATGGCATCCTCGAGGCACTGCAGATGAAGTTGTGTGATGTTGGGAAGATAGTGAGAGACCGGAAAGCGTGGCGTGACATGGTCCATAGGGTCACGAAGAGTCGGACACGACTGAACTGACGCATACGTGTACACGATTATTTGGTGTCCATCCAAAAGTATACTATCCCTTCCTTTCCCCAAAACCTAACTTGGCATCCAGCGCGAGCCCCGCCGCGGTAGTGTGGTGGTGAGACGCCCTACTACTGTGCCGGAATACCCAGGTTCCATCCCAACTGCCGGCGGCTGCGTTTTGATGGAGGTGAAACGAAATGTCATGTGTGCTGTGTGATGTCATCACACGTTAAAGAGCCCCATGTGGTCTAAATTACCCCGGAGCCCTCCACTACGGCACCTCTCCGCTTCCACTCCCCCTTCTTCCTTCTCTTACGGCTCGGTCTGCCCACAGAAACAAGTGTGACAGATACTGCGGCTTTTCCTTCGTGTGAACCAATTATTATTAAACCATGCGCGAACTTCTAAACCTCAAGCTACGTTTTCACGTTAAATGTGAAAAAAAAAAAAAATGATTCAAGGTGTATTTAACGTTCAATATACCCCTTTCATAAATCTTAAGTGGACTTCACCTCTATGCCCCGCCGAGGTGGCGCAGTGGTAAGACGCCCGACTACTGTGCCGCAGTTCCCGGGCTCGATCCCGACCACGGCGACTGCGTTTCGATGGAGGCGAAACGAAGAGATGGTGGTGGTGGTGGTGGTAGAAACATTTACTGCTAATATTACAGAGGTTGGGGGCGTTGCCCCCTGCGTGGCATTTGAGAGCCCCTCCATGTACGGAGGGCTATCCGAGCGAGAGCGCATGTAATGATCTTGCGCTGGTCCTTATAGGAGGTACCGGTGAGTAGCTTTTCCCAGTAACCTAGGGCCACCTCTGGTGAAGGAGGATGAGGGAATGAGGAGCAGGTGAGCAATATGTGTAGAAAATCGCCAGGTTTGCCACAGAGCTTGCAGGAAGAAGAAAACTGGCCAGGAAAGTGGGCGTGGAGAAGGATGGGGTATGGGGCTGTCCGCGTTTGTAGCTTGCGCCAATGGGCAGCTTGTGTTATTGTAAGATTCGGGGCAGGGGGTGCGTAAGTCCTCCTATTTTCACGGTGGTAGGAAAGGATAGCAGGCACTCCCCGGCATCTGAGGAAGACTGTTCCTCCCCAGCCTGGAAAGTGAGACCTCGGGCCAGAGAGTGAGCCTCCTCATTACCGGGAAGGCCCGCACGCGCGGGTGTCCAAATAAGGGTGACAGATTGTCGGTGTTGCCAAAAACGCAAAACGTGGTAGGTGTTGGATGACACTAAACCATTGGCAAAGTTCAGGATAGCTGTTTTGGAATCCGAAATTATTTTCGTAGCGGGTGTGGATGTCATGGCTAGCGTAATGGCTGCCTCCCCAGCCTCTGTTGTAGAATCGGTAAGAATTGAGCAAGCAGAGAGAAGTTTTGCATAATTGTTAGAAACTGCTAGTACCTTACGATGGGTGTTTATGTCCGTGTGCTGTGCGATGTCAGCGCTGCTGTCCTCTTCCTTTCGTAGTGGTTAGAGCGCCCGTCTCGGCTGCGGGAGGTGGTTAGTTCGAAACCCACCGCCGGACACCCACCGGTAAAAATGGGTACAAGCGTCCCCCGGCCTAGCGCTCGGCTTTTCCAGGGGTGTGCGTTTGGGAGAAGCTCCGTAAACCCCGCTGCGCGCCCCTCCTCCGCAGTGGGCCCAAACCCAGTTTCGAACCTCGCAGCCTGCAAAGGTGGTTCTGTTTGTCTTGCAAAGGTACTTCCTTTGAGCCTCACCACAGCTACACACCAGAAGTGCGTATCAGGTGACGTAAAATCGTTCAGTTTGCGTTCACTTTCTGTAATACCGGCCCTGGTCACAGCTCTTTGCGGCTTTGTGAAAGTAATTATGGCTCGCCATTTCCACTCGAATGACCATCGCGTTTTTCACCCCATGTATCCGTACCAGATGCGCCCAAAAACGATCATCACTTTCCTTGTGCGGAGCGTAGGTTTTGCATGGATTCTTGCTGTGGTATAGATTAAGGCATTTTGAAGAATGTGCGCGTAATTATTAGCAGAAACTGTATGGCCCTCAGCGAAACCTCGGCACACATATTCTTGGGAAGTAAGGGCAGCGAACAATGCACTAGCCGACTACCCCCGTCTCAGGCTTCCCGCCCCATCCGAAAAGTTATTGCGAAAAAACTGTCCAAGGCATGGTGCACCAAAACCAAATCCTGCTTTGAGTGCCAGGTCTCATACCTTGGAGAAAACATTTTGTGGAAAGGGTGAAGCAGTACACATCTGCCGCAAGACAAATGAATAGTAAGCGAAGCGCGGTTGGCGAGCTCTGCGATGCATACGAGGAATTGACGGAGCTATTGTGCTGGAGAACAACTGAAACATGCGCAGAATGCTGCTTCAGTCATGGGACATTTAGCAGACGTAAAGAACCTTTCCCTTTTATCGTACGCTCACAATATAAGTTTAGTGAATTGGCGGCCGACGTATGTTGAAAGCCAAGCTGCAGCTCCACCGCACCCATATATCTTCATGAGGTTCTGAAATGCGCCTTCTTACAAGAGCCTCGTCAGTTTCATTTCTAATTTAATTTGCATCCCCAAAGAAGACAGGACTATATAAAATGACGAGGCAGCAACGGGCACAAAATCACGAGGCCATGTATGAACAACATCGCTGACTGCCTGCTTGGACGCATCGCTGGAAACCTCGCTCAGTGCACTTTATACCTGAATGCGCCCATACTCAGCTGAGCCGGTACACGCCTTATCTTCTAATAACACACCCGTAGGTGTTCCACGAACATATCAGCCACGTTCCATGCTGGAAAGGATCTCGCAAAGCCGTCGCAACTATAGCTGCGACACAACAGTGAGCTCTTCTTAATCATCTGCTCGTTCGAAAATGATCATCAGCGCGTAATGCTGATGAGTTGTCCGATGTTTAGCACAGAAGCCGTTGCGCGTACCTTTGCGTAAAAAAAAAAAAAAGAAAAGCAAGCCACCGAAGTACAACCACGCGCCGATGCTGTCTGCCCGCCCTGTCACGAGATTGCACTTCGTGAACAGATCGCAATCAGCGCTATAAACGCGACTGTTCACATGCAAATGAGACTTGAATAGTGAGGAAGTAATGGAACTACAATCAGAACTACAATTAAACCTTACCTCCATTTTCTTCATTTAATAAACGCGGTTCTAGGGAATGGTGACTGGCACGACTCTTTTGTGAGAGGAAATAGGAAAAACGTCATGATTTAGCCATGCCTTCTTGACAAAGCTCTATACAAATCGCATTAGAAACAAGCTGCATTTATAGTCACAGTCACGAAAATGCTTCGAGTAAAATATGTTTCCTTTGGTCGCGGCTTGAATTTATCTCTCTTCTCAGCAACGTCAAATTGCATCGCGAGCTTTTGACATTGCGAGAAACGATAGAAGACCATATCGTCATGCCCATAGTTGCTCATGCATACTAACGCATGCAGATAAGTGTTGTATCGGGCGCACAACACGAAGTTGACATGTTTTGTACGTGCGCAACACACGCAAGACGAGGAAACCGCAACGCTGGAGATTTCAATTGCACGCTTTCAGTCGGTGGTTGCGGAGATGTTTTATGCGTAGTCGAAAAAATAACTTCATAGACGTTCTACTTTACAAATCTAGAATATCAGCAGATTTGAAAACCGCCGCAGTGTCTCTTTAAAGGACAGCCAAGAAGCGCGTTATAGCCAAACGAAAGCCTTATACAGACACAGGATAGCCCAGCCTGAGAAGCTGGCGCCATAACCGTGCGACGAAAGAGAGCCAATCCAGCCGAGACTGTCGATCGCAGTACGTAGACGACGGCGTGGATGGAAATTAAGACCATTTCATCAGACAGCTGCTCTGGACTGTTCCGTGCTAGATGGCCATCAAACTATGGCTGACGGCGACCTGGATGGCCCATTCCACGGCCCTGGTCTGGACGACCGGGTTTGAGCTGGGCAACACGGCCTCCCACTGCTCGAAAGAAGGATTCCGCATAATATCCGGCGGCGGCGGCGGCGCTATTCTGCATTCCCATAGGATATGGTCATATATGTTGCCAGCTCCAGCCATCATCTACACTCCAGATTAATTTCTTCCGGGTATATTTTGTTCAATATATATAGATTGAGGAAAGAGCGGCAATCTTCGCCAGACGCATTCTTGTGCCTTGACCAATTGCTTGTCCGGGGGCGGATAAATCCTCCGCTCGAGTTTATAGTGATTTGTGATATCGTGAAATGAAACCAGCCCATCTCTCGTGGACCTCCCCGGAACCGCCGGCTCACCTGCTCGGCTGACGATACTTCGAGCATTTATGCGAGCCGCCTCATTCCAAGGGTTCCCAGAGTGTGCCGGCACCCCATGCTATTTCCACCTCCCTAATCTCTCGCCCCTTGGCCTGATTAAGAAGTTGTCCCGCTGTACCAGATATTCTGGTACAGCCACCTCTCTAAGCTCTCGTCCCATATGGCCCGATTAAGAAGTTGTGCCGTTGTACCAGATATTCTGCCCCTCTCCAAATTTCGAATGGTTGTTTTTGAGTCGCTGAATATCAGGCCAGCGTTAGTGTGAGATATAGCTAATGCTCTAGCTGTCTCCTCTGCAGTTTCTGAGGAGCGGGTTCTAACTGATCCAGAGGGCACTGATCGTTCTCGTCCTTCCACTACCACAACTGCAAATGCGTCCTTGTCCTTACAATCTGCAACGTCTACATAGACGGCCCCTTTGTCGTTCCCAAACTTAGCTTGCAGTGCTCTGGCTCTTGCCTTCCTGCGACCTTCATGAGTTGAGTTTATTTTTTGATTTAGACAGATTTGTTTGGGTGAAGAGGGCTAAAGGTGACACGCGTGGTCACCTGACTGGGCCGTAGACACCCTGCATTCATACAGACAGAATTTGGAACACAGCAAGAATACAGAAAATTTGGAACACAGCAAGGGATTTCATATTGCAATGTATACATAGAGAGAGAGAGAAAAAAAAAACACCTTTGTTACAAAACAAACAATACCCACGAATAGGTTTACTTGACAAAAAAAAAAAAAAAAAGAAAACCACCTTTGTTTCAGATAAAATGATAAAAACGGGTACGTTAACTTGACAGAGCGAAAAGAAAGGCATTCCAGGGGAGCTTGATCTTCCCTGGTTTCAACTCATTCACGCGGAAATCACTCAAGAAAATGACTAAAGAAGAAAATCTTTGCCGGTTTTTGGAAAGCAGCTGCAGAGAGGAACAGGTTTTCATTAGATCAATCAGGTCAGGACGGGGGTTCAGAAGGTTAGGAATTTGCCAACTGAATAATTGTCTACCATAATTCGTCCGGCAGTTGTTCTTGATAAAAAAGGCTTTCCTAAATTCGTAATGTGGCTCATATTTTGTATATTTGAAGATGAAAAGTACTGGATTTCTTTTAAAATCTGAAAAAAAAAAAAAAGCAACCTCTGACAATCGCAGCTTAAATAATGATTCAATGTCCAGAATTCGATTTGGGCTAAAATGTAGTGATGCCGAGTCACGTCGTGATAGATTTTAAATAAAGCGGACACATTTTTGCTGTAATAAATAGAGGCTTTCCATATTTGTCCTCGAAGTGTTGCCCCATACAAGCAGGCAGTAATGTAGCCGCGAATGAACAGTGCTGAAATAGAGCTGATGCCGCAGATAACGAGGCAACAGTAAACGGAACCGATTGAGCATACCAATGCATTGTGCAACGCTGCGCTTAATGAAGCGATGAGAAGACCAACTCAGGTTTTCCTGAAACTGAACGCCTAAAAATTTGATTTCTGAAACCCGCTCTAGTGGTCGCGACTGAAATATCACTTCATTACTAATATGAAGAGCCCTGTTACCTGGAGTAAACACAGTGTACTTTGTTTTGCCAACATTTAATGCTAGCTCATTTGCAACATGCCAATCAGATAAATTCTCAAGCCATAAATTTAGATGCGAGACTAAGAAGTCAAAGTTTGCTGCTGACCAGTCAAAAAAAAAAAAATACACTTGTATCGTCGGCGTAAAGGATAATAGCAGGAGTTTCAGGTAGAGATACAATTTACTACCGGATGCATATTCTTGGGCAAATGCTTTATGTACAACCCTTTGTGCATTTCCCGCCTCACCTGAACTTTCATGTCCCCGGCTGGAGCCTCAACCCCAATACCGATCTTCTCCAATATGTACCTTCTCGTTTTTGTTTTCGAAAGCCTTCCTAGTTGCATCACCAGGTGCCTCGGTGTTGTGCACCCCTAATCCCAGCAGCCTTTCGGTGGACGCATTGTTAGGTATATAGCATCCATCTTGTTTTTCTCCGTCACGTCCAATTTCATGTAAAGTAGACGACGCCAACGACGGCTCCGGTGCGAGAGTCCGACGAGATATGCCAACGAGCAACCTAACACGCCACCGACAGAACGGTTTCCCGCCTTTCGCGAGAAAGAAAGGGAAGCTAGCAATGCGAATCATCCTCATACGACTCAGCTGCCCCATTCTTCATCCCCCTCGCCCGCTTCTTCGCCACCATGGTATGGTTTCATGCTCTTATCTTTATTACTCTTTTGCGCACGCCACCCGTGAGCGCGCCAGCCACCCTGTTTCTCGCGGGCCGGTTGGCTCCGTCTGTGCGTGTGCTGTGGGAAGGCATGAGCTGCCTTTTTTTCTCTTAGCTGTGGCTTCTTAGCAATATTAAGCTTTCTGAAATAGATTTGCTTGATTAAGCGTCTTCTTTGCTTTCTTATGGAAAGTTTATTCCTTAATTTGCATTCACTGGTAGAAAAAAAAAAAATGCTCGATTTCTATTCTCGAAAGCTTATTTAAATTGTTTAGGCATGATGCTTCCTTATTTCTTGTGTAGCTGTGTACGCCAACGTTATTAGATCATTTGTGTACGCTGCTTCTACTGCTTCATACCTAGCACGACACTATCTGTGATGCTTTAAGTGCACTGTAAATGAGTAATTGTATGCAATAAAGAACGAATAGTAGCCATCTTAAATTAATAGTTATGAAAGAATAAAGCTATGGTTCCTGAAGTACGTGTTAAAACATTTTATGCCGTTAGAAAAACATCCAAGTGCATGCGGATGCAACGCACGCAGAAATGGATTTTTGAACACTCTACATTCTTCCTAGTCTGCACCTCATACGCTTTATTTGGCATTCGGCTACCGATTTCAAGGCCGCGGGTTCGACGAAGGCCGCAGCAGCCATATATTCAGCAAAGTAGGCATGCAATAAAGCTCGTGTGATGTGCGTTATTAGCGCACGTTAAATTAGTAGTCAACAAATTTTTGTTTACCGTTTTTGTAATGACGCGCATGACATTATACAGAATACGAGCATTCACGCGGATCGCGCGAAAAAGCGGAAAATCATTGATTAGTATATTTTACCGAACCGAACGAATGAACGAAGGTTTTAAGTAATTGGAACCGAAGCAAATACTTCGGCTCCAGTTATTTAAAGACTTTGTTTATGCTGCTAAGGCTACAGCAACGGATATGCGGGAACGTACAACGATTAGCGTTATTACTTAATTTCAACACGCCCCTAACGAGCGGCCGTTATTACGTGATTTCGGTTTGTACTGAATCGTAACAGGCGTAATGAAAATTCGATGAGTCAATTTTCATGGCAAAAGTGAGGCTAAGAATCAGATAAATACATTGTTTTGTTAGAAGTATGCCATATATGGAGTGAGTTTTTTCGTTTGACTTCTTATAAACGCCTTCGAATGGCTTTTCTTGCCGATTATGCTTTAGCTGCCGTATTTGGCCGTAACTGCGTTCGGGCCACATGGGGGGAGGGGGTGTAACAGTCCCGCAGAGAAGGGGGTTGCAGCCACTTATTCTTTTTATGGCTCCTTTTATGCAAATCAGTCACGAAGTGTCAAAAAGGAGTCAAATTGCTGTCCCCCCCCCCCCCCCTTTTTTTTTTTTTTGTTGCGGGGGGTGTTTCGGTTACTGCGATAATACAGCCTCGCACGTGTCGACAGTAGTACAAAATGATTCGCGTTTATTAAGAATGCTTATAGCATTTGCCAACAGAACGAATATGTGTGAAGGCGATAAAGGTAGCCCACTTCCCCTCATATCAATCTATAGGCTCCCTTCGCTCACAAGACTTGTTTTCAGCCTGCAGGAGAGGGCGATTCCGTGCTCTTTTGACAAAATATTGCGCTTGCAGTTCTTCAATGCTATCATAACCTGGAGGAAAGGCGTAGCACTGTTATTAACGACCAACTTGTTTGTCGCAGGCGGTATTTTGGTGACTGCGGCGAGCTCTTCGCGAATTCCGTTAATTTCTTGCGTGCTAAATTGGTGGCTGGGGAAAAATCCTCTGATACGAAAAGTTTGGCCTTGAACGGAGGTCCAATACCTTCATCTTATCTTTGAAGGTAGAAATTTTGATAATAGGGCGACACTTCGGCGATGAAAAAGTGTCAAGAGGATGGGCACGTTCATTATCTCCGCCTAATAGGTCTGAAAACGCAGCGAATTTCTCTTCAGTCTCATTCCATGATTCGCGTGCATCAGAAATGCCACACATGATCATATTATTTCTTCGCGAATGGTCTTCCAGACTATCCAAACGAGACTGCAGTGCTGCATGGTGCGATGTCAAAAGGTTAGCTGCGTCCTGAACTGAAACCAGCTCAGGTTCTATAGTATTAAAGATCTTAGTTTTCGATTGGAGAACTTCTAGGCGATTAAATACATCTAATATTTTGCTTTCCAGTGATGCTTGATTGTCTTTCACGATTTTAACTTCGGCGCACAGTAGGCTTTGGCTTTTACTTCATTCCACGGTCCAGTCGCTGTTAAGTATAGCTAACATGGACCCTTCGAGATTGGTATCTGTCTCATCATTCGTCTTTAAACTGTCGGAGCGCAGCTTGGGCGGGCCGGGCTTGCTTTAAATATCGCCGGAACAAAGAAGCAGTGCACGCGCCACGGCAACACATTCACCGAAAGTGATGAACAGCACTTGTTTACATGGGAGCAGTAACAGGAATCGATTGTCTGATCTCTTGACGTAAAGGGAATAACTTCTACTAACCTGCGGAACATACAGCAGTGTTGCGTTAGCCATGGTGCCGTGCCTGCTCCCATTTCCACTGAAAGTGCGGTCGGGATACGCTGCAGTCCAAGATCCGATGAACAGGTGTGGTGAAGCGTACATACATTCCAACAATGCGTAAGCAGCGGAAGATTCTTCTTTTTCCGTAGACGGAGCGAAAACAGGGCTTGTCGTGCAGCACGGTGAGGCCAACATGAAGGGCGTTACCAGGGCCACCAGAACCTCCGGAACATACAGCAGAGTTGCGTTAGCCATGGTGCCGCGATGGCTGCTCCCATGTCCGCTCATTTATTTATTATTTCGCTTTTTGACAGCAGACAAATGCAATGCCTGATGCAGGAACAGAAGCTAAATGCAATTGGTGCCTGACGAGGCCTCTGTCCCTATGCAGGTAGGACAGATGCTGCAGCATGTATTTAAATATGAATCTTTTCCTTGAGAAGACCAGGCATATAGCGTGATGCTCTTCTACAAATACAAAAATTTATCACTCATACAATAGCAAACAACATACCAGGCATTGCATGATATTAGCTTAATTAAAAGAAAGCGGCGGAACATGCTCGCCAATGTCCCGAAAGTATTAAAAAAGCCGCTGAAACCGTATTTCTTGATAAAATAACAAATAAAAAGAACAAAAACTGCGCTACAAATGTGTTTGCTGTTCAACTGAAAATCGCAATAGACAATTTTTAACTCTACAAACTTCTCAAAAGGAACAACGCAATTGATTTTTGTAAATTTTCTACTAAGACCAATTTTTGCACTCCGCTGAGAAATTCGAAGGGTTACTGCATGACCCGGAATACTTTTGCGCCAAAGTTATTGAGGATAATTACTATAGCCGGTCCAGGAATATTTTGCAACAATGTCCGAAGCGGTCGAGCGCAAAAACTGTTACGTCTGGTATGGAATCATTCGTTAACAAGAAAGAGCAGGGCGAAAAGCTTTCACTCGGCTCCCCCTCAAGTACAGATGACGGTAGCGAAAACGCGTCGCCCAAGCAAATGCCTGCAAGCGGGCCTGAACGGCACGCACGCTGAAATCTCCTCTGTTCAAGAAATTCAAGACATCTTAACATCGCTTCAGCCAGACCCAGACATACGCAAAACAAAAAGAAAACGTCAGACAGCTCGGAGAGCGGCGCCGAAGTGCTTCGTCATGGCTTCAGCGTGTGCACGTGTCCAACAAGCGCACCGTCGAGCGGATTGGTTCATTTCTTGGGGCTGCTACCCCAAGAAATGAACCAATCACAGCGAAAAAGAATGTTCTAGAATGTTTTATCAGTGACTACGCATGCGCGCCTCCCGGGTTTATTGGAGGACTCGCTGACGAGCGGCCATACCGTCTTCGCCGCTGGCGTTGCGTGACGTGCCAGATTCATTTGAGCGTTATTGACCACTGTGCTCTTTGAGGATGTCTGGACGCTGGCGGCTGATTGCCGTCGTCTTCGTTCGTCGCCACGGGAGGCTGTAGAGGCAGTTATACTCCTGGTCGACCGAGCAACTGGGATATCGTCGAGCTTTGCCCTGGGCTTCAAGGTGAGTGCGGAGTTAGGCCTCGCGGCGAGTTATGCTTGTGTCTGTGAAGCTTTATTAACTGCTGACATTGGATTAATGGCATTTCTGCCATCAAAACTGTAACATGAAATTAGCTCAGTGCTTGTATAGTAGTTTGCCGCGTCTTGCCTTGTATTTCGTCGCTGTCTCCAGAAATGATAGCGGTACGACCGTTTCCGTCACGCACTAAGTACCCGTTCCGAAAGCATTTGTGACGCGGCCACTGCGTCGTGCGGAGGAACAATTTGCCTGTGTTTTACTAGACGTTCCTGAGCAAGAAGCATTCCCGCCTCGCTACTGCATAGAAGCGTGTGCCGCCATTTATCGCATTCTTTTACCTCTGGTGAGACCCCTGCCGCCGCCAGATTTGCACTCGTTAGGCCTCGTCAAACTAGCGTGAAAATTCTCGCAGTGGCGTAGCGTTGACGACGACGCTCACGATATTCGCGTTTTCCCCTGCGTTTACCGTGTAATGCAAAGAGGAGACGCTGAAAGAGGACGTTAACAAGCAGAGTGGAAACGGGGGCAGCCACATCACACAAGTGAAAACGAGAAAGCGCGCGCTTTTCCCGAGTCGCCATCTTGCCCTCCTCCAGCCTGCGCTGCCGCTTGACCTCCGCGTCGCCATCTTGCTCTCCTACAGCTCGCGCAGCCGTCGACTGCACTGTCACGGCGCCATCTTGTTGCACTGTCCGCCGCCACCTCCACCCGCGGGTCATTGAGCTTGAGCCACGCGTCGTCATCTTGCTTTGCTGTCAGCCTCCGCTTGCGGGTGAACGGCCAGCTTCGATTCGCTTTTTTTTTTTTTTTTTTTTTTGCGAAACTGGGGAAATAAACCGCGACCTCATCCTTCAACGGAAGTTAAGAAAGGCAATCAGCGGGTAAAAAAAAAAAGCCAGCTTCTGCTGGAATCGGCACGCGGAAGACGTCCTACGTTGCGCGTTTACCAACTAGTGTGAGCTTGCCTTTATGTGTTTGCTCTGTGCACGACTTGCATGCCTTATTTCAAGTACTGCCGAAGACTTAAGGCGAGTCTTTCTTGGCTCATTAGTGGTGTAAAGAGGGAAGGGAGTGTGTGTCGAAAGTGCCTTCAATTGGTGTGAGCTAATGTTTGTGCATTGTACTTGATGGTATGCTATGTGCCAATTAAGGATTGCAAATGGATATAAGCTGTGAAATTAATAGTAAATAATGACATATAGCGTATATTGATAAGAGATGTATATAGTGATAACAGGGATAATTAAATACAAGATTAGACAATGATAGTGAAATTAATACTGGTAGCCATTGTGTATGCGTGTGTATGAAAACTTAATAGGAATTTGAAGAAGATAAACGTGAATAAAAAAAAAACGTTTGTGTGTTCGAAACGCCATTTCGTCATATCCCGAACGGCAGAGCATGAGTGTCCTCTTAAATTTCCAACGATATCTTGTACTCCTCGTCCAGTCTAAATGCCTTCGGCCTAGGTGTAGTACTAGTCGGCTCCGCGTGTCGGAAATTGGGGACTGCGTAAAAATGTTGTATCTTGATAATTTGTCGTTCTTTTGATTGATTCTTGATTGCTGTGTAATAGGGAATAACATGTTGGTGAAATCATTGTAATTTATTTATTTATTAAATGATGAAATAAAGAAAACAGACTAAAAAATGTTCAAAGGTGCCAATATATTCAGACGTAAAAACCAATGCTTGATGATGCTAAATTAAGTGAGTTATAGATTAATTAATAAGGCGCCCGACATGCTGTTCTCAAGGATGCGGGATCGAATCACGGCCACGGCGCCGATTTTCGGTGTAGACGAAAGCAAGGCGCCCGTGTGCATTGCGATGTCAGCACACTTTAATGAACCCCAGTTGGTCGAAATTTCTGGACTCCTTTCAGAGCCTGCGTCTCTTTTAAAGCCAAAACAAAATCAGATATTGGATAAAAGGGGGTTTATAGGTGTCAAGACGCTCAGAATGAAGCCAATGCTTGATGACGCCAATTAAAATTTTATTAATTGAAGAATTGAATTCATTATAGAAATTAAAACTGAATAAAGGGTGTTCAGAGGCGTCAAAATGCTCTTGGTCACAGCAGTCAAGCGTCCGCCAGCACAGCAGGGTCCCCAGGGCTTGGTGGGTGCGTCCGCTGGCTGGATGCTGTCAAGTGAAGCAGGCTTTGACGGAGCTTGGTGGGGGCCGTCGCAACTCGGTCACTTTTCTCGCACTCTGGCAGGAGAAGGGAGAGAAAGAGGAAAGGGAGGAGAAGGAGAGAAGCATCATTTTCGATCTCCGATATGTTTAGTGCTAATGAAGCCAGATTGAATTTTTTGCTTTGCAGAGAGGATTGATGCGATACCTATTGCTCATGCGTGTTGTCTAGTTTCGAAAAGAGCTTTTCACGGGTCCTTTAAGTGCGCCAGGTTAATTTTCTGCCTTGCTGGTATACGTTGTCTCGGAGCTGCAGTGTGGTCTCCTCGCTAATTCTACTCGTTTTCGTCTTCTGGTTAGAGCTCCGCCTTTGCTGTCAAGGATACGTAGCGTATGACACTGCCGCACTG
>JAJIZL010124305.1:149143-172468 GCA_023969395.1 Amblyomma maculatum | reverse complement strand
GTGCTGTGAAAACTTTTCACAGCAGAACCATTAAAATAACTTCGGCAGTTTTTGAAGTCGGACAAGTGTCCTTCCTAACAGTGAACAGTAGTTTGTGCTACCTGCTTTGCTTGTTGATCTCGCTTCTCTCCACCAGCAATTGAAAAGACAGAAAAGGTGCTACATCACATACACAGTGCATTTTTTTTTTGCAATTATCTCCAATAGCTGGTGGCTCATATTAAATTTACTTTCTAACAAATATTTATTATGCTCCATGCTTCCTTCCCTTACAAAAATTTAATCTGTATTAGACCCAACGTAAGATGCATTATATCTTTGCTACTGGTGCAATGACATTGTTCCCGTGTTCTGCTAAATTTGATGGCAGGACATCAAAACAGCCAGTTTGGAGCAGTTTTGGAGCAATATTGCATTTTGGAGAAGGATACAGCAGGGAAAGCAGTTTGGAGCAGAATGGAGCAATTGGAGCAGCACTTCCACCCTTGAATAAGCTGCCCGCTTAGATTGTAACCATTCTGTTATCACCTTATCCTGCAATGCTAGGGTAACAGTCTGCATAGGTGCAAAGCAAAGCAGTGAATCTGTGAATGCAAACAGCAAATCCAATCCAAGCCATGCATGAAAGCTCAAACAAGGAGGTAACAAATAATAATTAAGGGACTAGTCAGAGAGACCCTCCGACACGGTCTATTTTCCTCTTCCACAGTGGGTGATTTCAGAGATGTAAGGCGATGGTAATGATGGAGGCAGAAAAAGATTTTCCTCTTATGTCATCTATTGTTCCTGTTGCATTTATTACATGTTGCTCACTATTCAAGGACGGAGGAGTTCACAATAGACCCTAAAAAGTACTATTTTTCAATCCCTAAGCAAGTGCAGTGGGGAATTCTGTTTTTTTGCAGATCAAGAAGGTCTCCCCAAAACCTAAATGAAGCCAGATTAGCCGGAGGTCCCGTTCATTCATTCAAGTTCTCTTTCTTTCCATTATTGTGGTTGCATATATGAAGCAAATTGCAATAAATGGGCCCCCTCCTCATAGACTCAGAGACAAGGCCCTCGTCTGCAGCCTCCTTAGCGCTGACCTTAATCCAGCACTGCTTCCAGTTATTCTTTCTTTGGTAATTTGGCATCAGACAATGCACAGATATCATCCTTTCGTGTGACCATAGAAAAATTGTGAACTGATATGTGCACCAGAAAACCCAGTTAATCGCTGTGTAAAGTGCACGCATGCATTCAAGTTTGAGCAAACAGTTTCAGGCATGATAGAAATGCGTCAAGGACTAGAGACATGTGAAATGCATTCTATACTGCTTGAAGACGTAATGCTTGTGTATGCCCACTATCATTATCACCCAGCAAACAAGTAATCGTGGGAGTTGCAGGTAGTCACAGCAAAATGAAAGCAGCAAACAATACGTTCATGCTCATCGATGAACCTAATGGCATCGGAGATACCTCAATTGGAGCACCTAAGCAAAGAAACACAGCTGAATAGCTACTTGATATCAATAAAGCCGAGTTGGCATGTGGTCTGGTAAAAGTAGAGGCATCAATACAATAATTTTGAGATGTAATCTATGCAATTTGATAATAGCATCATACCAGTATAAAGCCTACATCACGTCATTTGTAGAAGCAGTTGTGTAATATTCACCCTAAACTGCACAAAAGTATGCACAAAGAAAGTGTACTGTAATTACAGTGCTTTCCTAAAATTGTTTTTTCCCTTGTGTTTAACCAAGTATGTTTTTATGCACAACATATTTACGTACACTTTGGTTTGGTTACGAAAATATGTACGAAAAAACCATATGTGGTGAGATGTTCAGCCTATCACATACAGAAGTTGTGCTCAGTCCTCTAAAAGAAATATTTTTGTTAGGCATACAGATGCGTATATCCAGCAGGAAATAAAAACAAAGCAACAGAAAGGTACTCTTGAAGTGACAGCTGAAGAAGGATGCTGTGACAGTTCGAGATGTAAACGAAAGGGCAACAAAAAAAATCTAGTCAGGCCTGAACCGGCTCAGATATATACAGCTGGGAAAGGTAGCAAGATATGGAGAGGGATCTACTGGCGAATAGCCTCAAGTGTGAACAAGTGAAAACTTTTGCCCCCCCCCCCCCCCCCTCCTTCGTCAGGAGGGCAAAAAGTACAATATGGAACAGAGTTGTAAAAAGGAAATTCGCAGACCCAAGGACACTACCTGAAGAGCCATCACACATAGGCAAACAGCTTACTCCCAACTGACTGATTACTTGGATGCAGTTCATTTATGATAGTTAAGTCTCGTTACAAGAGACACTGTTACAAGAGACATTCGGTTATAAGAGATATTTGAAAATGGTTTTGTTGGTTTTCCTATGTCTGCCATGTTAACAACACTGCCAACAAGAGCCATGGTTACAAGAGACACTCGGTTACTAAGGACAACTTTTTCAGGTTCATGGAGTATATTCTTCACTCTTTAGAAGAGACACAACACAGGTGTGCTCATGCAATGCATCTGGAACCGACCAACTCGTACATGATGCATTTCAGATTCTCTTAGCTAAATTCTGTTCCATATCAATGTCCTTTTTGTTGTGTATGTCAAGAACTGAGGAGTGCTTCCCCATGATTGGAAAGTCAAAACAGCATCGCATTACTGTTACCTATGAAGCAAATCAAAATGCATGAATGACATCCAGCATTTTTAACTCCTCACTGTTAAAATTTGATCACAAGATGAAAGCATAGACTCCTGATGTCTTTCTCTTTGTGAATCATATGAGGGTGACGAGCATGTAAGAGTGCCTCAAAGGTATTAGAGCAATAGGAAGGCTTGCAAAGTGAAGTGCTTTATCTCCAGAATTTGGGAAGGAATACACTCTGCACTCACAAAAATATGTTAATGTGTGTGAATGCATTATTATGCTGATGTGCAGTAAACTGATCGACACGGTGATTTTAGAATTTTTGGTAACAAGAGACCTTGCTTACAAGAGATGTTTTTCAGGTCAGGCTTTACTGTACGTGCAAGCTAAAGCATCAGAATTTCAGCAATATTTATAGCAATTCCTATGTGGGAATAGAGGCTGGATAATTGCTAAGGCTGGCAATTAGGGTATATTTACATCACCTGCAGTTTTCCCCTGTTGTTGCTGCATATTTGTTCCACAGGGCATTTGTGCTGCTTTACGAAAGCACTAGTTGTCAGACAAATGCTTTATTTTCTGCTGAGAAATTTCTGTGCAACTAAACACATTATTTTAATTCAAGAGTTGCAGAAACAAAATCAAAGCATATTGTGTAATGTGTTTAAAACAGAAGCTGGCCCGACATTAACAGAACTAAAGGAGAGCCTTGGAGTGTTTTATACACCTGTTGTCCTAGCTTTCAAAAAAAGCTTGTGTGCCTAGCTAGCCCACTAGCTAGGCGCACCAGCTGTGGCTCTTGAGGGTTGCCTGGCTTGAGTTTCATTATGGAGCATTCATTATGAACCCTTTAATGATTAATTAAGGCTATATAATTACCATTTCAACTATTGGCTTCAAGAAAAGCTAGCATTAATAGTGAAGCAGTAAACTACCTTCAATCAAAAAAAAAAGAAAAACAGCTGACAGAAATGTTTGCACCCAGGTGCCCTTTATTTTGCACTTTTTTTTTTCATAATCTTAAATGGGAACAAGCACAACACGAAAACTTCTGCATAACAGCAATTCTACTTCAATGTCCTGAGACTGAAATGCTCCCCATTATGTTTTTCATGTGCAATGTGTGAGAGATATGCGTGAGCAGCTAGTCAAATGATAGCTCTGTTTGGAGGTTAGTAAATAAAGTTATGTAAATCATACCTTGATGCAAACATTGCACGTAACTCTAATTCTAGACTACTTACAACTTCAGAATTGATGCTTTGTTCCTGAGGCCAATAAATAGAATCTGCAGACTATGCGTTTTTGCTAAGAGGATAACCACGGCAAATGAAAAGCCACTGGAGGTATGGCAGACTAAAGCCCCTCTATCCTTAATTAGGACAGACAACTGAACAGTTTTCAGTTGCTTTCACTAGCCTAGGCCACTCTGTCTTATTTAAAGGCTTGATTGCATTTAAGCTTTCCTCTAGGGGTCACCTTCAAGTGAAATGGTCATGACACAGTGGTGGTCCTATGAGGCCGATGTAACCCCCCCCCTTCCCTCTCTTAAGCTCTTTGTAACAAGTAAAATTTCCTACTGGTTAATTTCGAAATCGGGACAATGACTTTGGAAGCAGTGCATCATCATTCAAGCTGTAATATTTTAGGATAAATATAAAAATGATTACATATATGAATATCGCTCATGTATGTTTAACAGTTGCATGAAAAAATTAAGTTAACGTAAAACATTTTTATTGTTCGCCATTTATTGTTTAAAAACAGAGCACAAGCATTTCACAGACAAAGGCAGTCTTTTCGCTCCCCCTAGAACCAAACCCTGTGGCTGCCCTGCCGTGACATGTAAGGGACTGATTACTTGCACATTCAATATGTATGCATGACATGGACTATGTCATGCTTAGCCAGGTCATAGTGACTATAGCTTGAAGGTTACTGTGCAAAGAAAAGAGACATCAGCTTTGGTCACACTGCACATTGGAAATGCATACAATAGCATGTAACAGTGCTCTGCTAAACAAACAGGCAGAAATTCTGCAACCTTTTTATCTACAAAGAAAGAGCCTTTGCTTCCAACATCTGCTTGCACTCTAGAGATGTGCCTAAAGAACTGGCCCCATGATTACTATTTAGCGTTCCACTAGTCAATATACCTTTTCATTGACATGTTGAAGAATATGTATTACATTTGTTAGTGCTGTTAGATGGATTCACGAGCTGTGCCAGTTGTAATTTTATCTCTAGAAATCAGCTGGACAAAATACATTGTCTTCAATATGAAGTGAAGTATCATTCTTGATTACCAATACATTCTTTACAGGGCAGGCTGTATTGAGACCTAGTACATAGACTGAGCCAGTATAAATAATGTCGGTGGCATATATGCATTGCTCAAATCAGCTGCATGGTATTGGGGTTTGTATGCCCTTGGGATAACGATGAGGACAGGCAGCACGGAATGCTATATGCAATGGCTGTTTACTGTTTGCTTATGAGGCGTACGAAAAACCAAGTGGTTATGTACCTTTGCTCTGGAAGGCCACAGTATAGGGTGGAACCGTTGGAGAGGCATATTCAATATTTTGGACCAAAATCAGTTGCAAATGTCAGATAACACTGTGAAGCACCCATACGAAAGTAAAACTGGTGCTTCCTGACTGTGACTTTACTAACATCTTGATATGTGTTCAGGCTTTTCTTTAGTCTAAATTAACCCATATAGACTGGCTTTACAATTGGCTCTATTTTCAGGTGCTCATTTGCTGAGACATAAAATTGGACGCTATGTTTCTATAAACCTTCAGGTGTTGACAGGTTGAGGCATGAGATTTGATGAAAAGTTTTTACAAGGCCCTTAATATTCAAATTTTCAGTCATATCTAGTTGCTACTGCAGGTTATCCACTTCATTAAGTGGATAACAAGTTCCGCTTTCCAGTAAAACTTTAAGCACAGATTTTAACAAATGCAAAAGAACCTCCCTTCCACTAGTATGTGCTCAATGGCCTAAAAAAATTCTTTCCATTGGTGCCTGTAAGCACAGCAAAAAGGTTGCCATTAATATTCATTTTCCAGGTACCATAGGTACAAGTTATTCTATTGCGGTCAATTGAATTCAGTTTATTTCTTCTAGATGCACGCACAATCTTGGAATAGCAACGTGGGTGAAAACTACTACCTGAATAGGACTATGCACCGAATTTACAGTTAATTTTTTTAAGTCCTTCTAATAAACCACAAAATGAAAAGCTGGCATAAAGAAAGACTAACTGTACAGAATAGTAAGCAATGTATGCAAACTGCAATGAAAAGAGGCAAAATACAGAAGCATCCTTAAGAAACTGCATGTAGACAGTACAGTATAAAACAAAACTGTATACTGCATAGCTGCGATTGCAACTAAAAGCCCCGCTGGCATTATAAATGGCGTATGATCGGTATGAAAGCACAGATTATGCGGCAGTATTTGTTATCTAATTTTTTCCACTGCACAGGACGAAGTGAATAATGTATAATAAAAAGAAAGTTGGGGAGGTCAGCAACCTTTGCCTGCACATAGTGTTCTGAGCTAACATTGGCAGCAATCACTGCAGCCATATAGGAACGAGGCACGACTAGCACAAGTTCTATTTAGCACTAAGTGTTCTGCGCTAACACTGGAAGCAATCACTGCAGCCATGGGAACGAGACACGACTAGCATAAGTTCATTTTCAGTTTGTTCAATTCAGTCGTTCAGTCGTGTCTGACTCTTCGTGACCCTATGGACCATATCACGCCACGCTTTCCGGTCTCTCACTATCTTCCTAACATCACATCCTAACATCACATAACTTCATCTACGACGCCTCGAGCATGCCATCTAACCATTGCGTTTGCTGCCTACCCCTTCTCTGGTGACCCTCGACCTTTCCCAACATCAAATCTTTCTCCAGCGACTCATCTCTTCTCATCAGATGAGCAAAGTAGCTGAGCTTTAAATTTAGAATTTGACCCTCCAATGAGCAGTCAGGGTTTATGGTCGACAATATCGACTGATTGATCTTCTGGCAGTCCAAGGAACTCTCAAGGGTCTCCGCCAGCACCACAATTCATACGCGTCAATTCTTCGGCGGTAAGCCTTCTTCACAGTCCAACTCTTGCATCCATACATCACAACTGGAAAGACCATAGCACGAGTTATACGGATCTTGGTTGGCAGTGTAATATGTCTCTGCTCTTTACTAGGTTGTCAAGGCTAGCCATGGCTCTCTTTCCCCGAAGCAGGCGTCTCCTAATTTCATGGCTGCAGTCCCCTTCCGGGGCAATCTTGGAGCCCAAGAAGAGAAAATCTGTCACAGCTTCCACTTCTTGTCCCAATTGATGCTCCAGGACTTGTTAAGGCAAGACGCCATGATCTTTGTCTTTTTAATGTTCAGTTTAAGCCCAAACTTCTCACTCTCTTCTTGTACGCACATCAAAAGTCTCTTGAGTTCCACTTCACTTTCTGCCATTAAAGTGGCATCATCCGCATATTTAAGGTTGTTGATACGTTTTCCAGCAATCTTCATTCCAGCTGAAGACTCTTCCAGACCTGCCTTCCTCATGATGCACTCAGCATATAGCTTAAATCGGTAGGGCGACAGTATGCAGCCTTGTCTCACTCCTTTCTCAATCGGAATCCAATCAGTATAAGACCATGCCCAGTTCTAACTGTGGCCTCTTGCCCTTCATAAAGGTTCCAGAGGAGACAGATGAGGTGAATTGGAACTCCTATATCTTGGAGAGCTTGGCACAATCTGCTGTCATCTATGCAGTCAAACGCTTTCGCATAATCAATAAAGCAGAAGTAGATGGGTTTCTGGAACTCTCTTGCTTTTTCCATGATCCAGCGAAGGTTGGCAGTCTGGTCTCTAGCTCTTCTGCCCTTGCAAAACCCAGCTTGCACGTCCGGAAGCTCCCGATCCACACACTGCTGCAGCCTACCTTGGAGGATTTTCAACATCACCTTGCTAGCATGCGAAATAAGCGCGATCGTGTGGTAGTCGGAACAATCTTTGGCACTGCCTTTCTTTGGAATGGGTATGCAAACTGACCTCCTCCAATCCTGTGGCCACTGCAGGGTTGTCCAAATTTGCTGGCATAATGTATACAGAACATTAACAGCGTCATGGTTGAGGTTTTGAAGCAACTCAGCTGGAATGCCATCAATTCCGCTAGCTTTAATTGTTCTTAGCAAGGCTGGCTAAGACCCATTCAACTTCACTCTTCCGGATGCCCGGCTCAAGATCAGTAATTACAACCTTCTTATGTTGGGTTTGCACATCCGGGTCCTTCTTGTACAGTTCTTCTGTGTATTCCTGCCACCTCTTCTTTATCTCTGAGGCTTCAGTGAGACGTCCCTGCCTCGTTTGTCCTTTATCACGCCCAGCTTAGCACAGAAGCTTCCTTTGATATCTTTGATTGTCTTATACAGAGCTCTTGCGTTCCTCAATTGGCTGTTGTCCTCAACTGCTTGGCACTGTATGCTCAGGAAGGCATTCTTATCTCTCCTTGCTATTTTCTGAAAATCCACATTGAGAACCTTGTATCTTTGTCTTTCTCCCACAACTTTCGCCATCCTTCTTTCCTCAGCTATTTGCAAAGCCTCTTCAGATAACCAGTTTGCTTTCTTGCATTTCTTTTGCTTCGGAACTATCTTAGTAGCAACTTCTTGTATTATATCACGAACATCAGTCCACATCTCTTTAGGCTCTGTTTTCTAGATATAATTCTTGAAATCGATTCCTCACTTCCACAGCATATTCTGATGGAATTTGATCCAGATCATACCTGAAAGGCCTTCTAGTTTTCTGCGTTTTCTTAATCAAAGCTTAAATTTGGCAACAAGAAGCTGATGATCGGTGCCACATTCGGCCCCAGGCCTTGTTTTTACTGCTTGTATAGTGCTTCTCCATCTCTGCCGGCAAAGAATATAATCAATCTGATTCCTTTAGAGACCGTCCGGTGAAGTCCATTTCTACAGGCGCCTCTCGTGCTGTTGAAAATGAGTATTCGCTACGGTCAGGTTGTTTTCTTGACAAAACTCTACTAGCCTCTGCCCAGCTTCATTTGGCTCACCAAGACCGAACTTGCCTGTAATTCCGGATATTTCTTCACTCCCCATCTTAGCATTCCAGTCTCCTATGAGAAAAAGGATGTCTGATGATGAGTGCGGTCTAAAAGGCATTGCAGGTCCGCATAAAATCTCTCAACGTCAGCTTCTTCAGCAGTAGTGGTTGGTGCACAGACTTGGATAACTGTTATGTTGCAAGGGTGACATTGGATCCAAAGTGAAATCATTCGTTCGTTTTTGGGGTTGTACCCTAGCACTGCTTGCCCATTCTTCTGTTTACTATGACAGCGACCCCATTCCTTCTCCTGGATTCGTGCCCACAATAAAAGACATAATGGTCGACGGAATTAAATTCTGCCATTCCGGTCCACTTGAGCTCGCTGATGCCCAAGATATCAATGTTCAATCTGTCTATTTCTTGCACTAAGTTCATTATAGCACTAAGAAAATATGGTATATGGGTTACAAGCGTTTAGAATATACAGTAGCCGTGCTTTATGGTTACTGCAAGCAAACCTGTAATCTCAAGCAGAATTTGCAAAACCATATTTCCAAGATGAAACCTATGATGCCACATAATAAGATGAAAAGTTAAGCCGTTTAACTGTGTGTGCAGCATGCATACGTATGTTCGCACATAGCTTTACAGTGATATTTCTGGCCTTTTCCTGACAAGTAAAAATATTAAGGGTGAATGTAATGGTGATTCACTTTTCAAAACCACAAGGCGATAGATAACATTGCTAATTACTAAGTGGTGTCGTTACCTTTTATAACTAAAACTTTCAGAAGTGATTTTGGTTGCCAGCTAGTAACATTTTCAGCCTAATATAGCTTCTTTCGTTGTTTGCTTTTAGAAGAACAAAATGCAATGTATCAACAAGTATCAGAAACTTGGAAAAGACCATGTTGAAGTTAGGCAAAAGAACACCGAGGAAAAAGAAGGGGCAGCTGTGGCTTGCATCTTTCACTGGCATCCTTTGCTGTGTATTGAAGTTTGCCTCTTTTCATTTCATTTAACTCGGTATTCATTCTTGTCTGTGTTCAATTTGTCAAGTAACTGGGGGACTATTAGCAAGACACACCTTGAGGCCAATGTATGATGATGCGGGTGATTATACAGTGTGCATTACAAGTGCACATACACACTGCTTCCTGTACTTTGTACTGTCGTCACCTTGGGCAAATTTCAAAGATCTTGATGCAAGTGCACTGTAGGGATACCTGGTGGCTAAACAAAAAAGGAAAATGTGTGAGGAGAAAGGAAAATAACAAGAATTGCTTCCCTGTACAGCGGCATTTATTATTTTCTACTGACCTTGTCCTTTAGCAGTATTTTTTTGCCAGCACCACAGGACATATGTTAATGTGTTGTGTAAAGGTATTCACGGCAGGTTGAGTCGACTTACTTTGCAATCAACAATTTCTGTTCCATCCAACACAGTGTTTTAATTGTCTTGCAGACCTTCCAGAGAGAAATGCCCTTCTTGAGTCCTACATTTTAAAAACACACAGCTTGACAGTTTGTCTCATTCCCATAACTAAAGGAAAGGTTCACATATACAGCTATGCCTCGTTAACATAGACCGTGTTAGTATGGATACGAATGACTCTTAATACGAGCAGTTTTCCTGCCGATGAAACTTTCAATGCATTTACGCTTCATTGACATGGAAGTTTGGTACTTGGACAAAAAGCAAGAGCCTATTGGAGCCCTGTCACCTATGTATTCTTCATTAATATGCACGGCAATGCTTGCAAATAAAATCGGCACTGTGTTAGCTAGGCTTATATTGTAGAGTGTGAGGTCTTTCAAGGGTGTTTCGTTTCAGTAGGAAAGTAAAACAGAGTGAATCACATTGGCTGTTACTCTGTGAAACTGTCATCATACCGTTCTACTGTGGACAACAATTTTGTGAACACATGAACTGTGAGGAACATTGAATCTTTCCGATTACACTGTCTGGCTCCCGAATTACTTCTCACCTAGGCACAGTTCGCTTGCCTCGAGATCACCATGGCGTGGTTTTTGTTGTGCTCATGGGGTATCGTCAGCTGCAAAATGAGTAGCGCTTCAGTAGAGTTCTTGAGGGGCTACATGGCTACCACCGTAAATTTGAATTGGCCTTTGCTCGCACGGTTAGTAGATGCCGCAGCATCGTCTGCCCACTTTTATGACTTTTCTAGTATGCCTTCGCTGATTTATCTAGATGTTTCTACACCGAATTTAAATTGAGCACTGTCGAATGAACGTGCATTTATAGTTCGACGACCCATGAGCACGATTGCTACTATTGACGAAGCAGTTTTGCTTTATTGTTTTGTGGGCGGAAGTCAGTCCAATAAAGAGCTATCAGTTGCAAAAGTAGCACGCACCTGTCCCTTTGATTCCAAGGTATATGTGTGCAATGAGGATAAAAGACGAGAATCTGCAATGGCAACATTCCCCAGGCGTTAAAATCATGAATGCCGAAAGAAACATTCAAAAAGGAATGATATAACGGTTCGGGCATGTATACAATACAGAAAAGGGCTACAAAAAAAAAATCTAGTGGAGCCTGAATTAGTGCAACCCGGGAAAGATTACCATTATGGAAGAGGATCTACTAATGATTAGCCTCAAACAAATGCAAGCTCTTTTTTACCTTCCACCACATTGCCCTAAAGGAAACTAAAAATGAAATATGGGACAGATGTGTGAAAAGGAGATGGAGACTCAAGGCGTTACCTGAAGAGAAAAACAGCTCGCTCATAACTGATTGATTTCTTGGATGCAGTTCAGTGCTGTAACATGCAAGCTAAAGCATGAGAATTTCGGCATGAAACATGTATAGCTATTGGCAATTGCTATGTGGGAATAGAGCCAGGGCAATTAGTGCCCAGGACAGCAATTATTTACATTAGCTGCAGTTTGCCATGTTGTTACTACATGTTTGTTCCACAGGGCTCTCTTTGTGCTTTATGAAAGCATTGATGTCGGGTGAATGCAATTTTTTTTCATTGGAGAAATGTTTGTTCAATAAAACACATTATTTTAATCTTAGAGTTCCTGAAATCAGTACTTAGCATATTGTGTGATGTACTTAAAACAGAAGGTGGCTATGACATTAAAACAACTAAAAGAAAAAAAAGACCATGCAGTGTGTTATATACCAGGTGTCCTAGCTTTCAGAAAATTCATGTGCCCTAGCCCAGTAAATTAATCCAGCTGCGGGCTGTTGAGAGTTGCCTGGCCTAGGCTGGTGTTTCATTATTTAACCTTGCAATGAATAAGGCCATATAGTTAACATTTAAATTATTGGCTTCAAGAACAATTATTATGAATAAGCAAGTAGTAAACTGTCTTCCAAAACAGCTGACAGAAATGTTTGCGCCAAGGTGCCTTCTATTTTGCATAATTTTTTTTTCTCTGTCTTGAACGGCAACAAACAAACAAATGGAATACATAAAGTATCTTCATGACAGCAATTCCTCTTCAACGTCCCGAAACGTGGCTCAGACAACAAAGTCAGCTTTTGTCGGAAGTGCTCTCCATGGTGTGACTTTACATGATGAGGGTGAGAGATATGTGTGAGCAGCTAGTCATATGGTAGCTCGATTTGGAAGCCAGCTATGGAAATCATACCATGAAGCAAACGTTGCGGGTAGCTGTTTTTCAGCACTATCTACACCTTTAGAACTGATGCTTTGCTCCTGGGGCCAATAAATAAGTCATTAATTAGTTTTTACTACCTGCAGAAAAACCATGGCAAATGGAAAGCCACTGGAGACAAGGGCAATCAACTCTGAATAGTTCTCGTTTGGTTTCACTAGCCTAGACCACTCTATCTAATTTAAGGTGTGATTAAATTTAGCCGGGATACTTGGTATGCATGGTTTGCTGGCATCTCTTGGGGTCAGCTTCAAGTGAAACGGTCATGACGCAGCTGTGGTCTTAACTGATATGGTGGAAGCTGTCCTGTAGTCTCTTACCAGATGCTTTGTATTGGAAGGGGGTGCATGCTTCTAGGATCATGATGAGAATAAGCAGCACTTTGAGGCCAATGGTTTGATTTTGTTTGTGGGGTTTAACGTCTCAAAGCAACTCGGACTATGAGAGACGCCGTAGAGGAGGACTCCGGAAAATTATACCACCTGGGGTTCTTTAACGTGCACTGATATCACACAGCACATGAGTGCCTTGCTTTTCGCCTCCATCCCACAGCGGCCGCCAAGGCCGGGATTCGATCCCGCATCCTTGGTAACAGCAGTCGAGCACCGTAAACACTGCGCCACCCCAGCGGGGACTTTGAGGTCAATGTATATGAGATGGCTAACTATAATGTGCATTACAAGTACACATACACACTGCTTCCTGTACTTTCTCCTGTCGTGACTGAGTAAATTCTAAAGGGTTTGATCCCAGTGCAATGTAGGGATAGCTTGTGGGAAAAGAAAAGAGGAAACTGCGTGAAGAAACAAGGAGAACAAGAATTGCTACATAGTACAATTGCATGTATTATTTCCTACTGTCCTTGTCCTTTAGCAGTGTTTTTGCCAGCTCCACAAGACCCATTTTAATGTGTTGTGTAAATGTTTTAAGAGCAAGTTAAGCCGATATATTTTCCACTGAAGAAATTTTTGTTCCATGAAACACAGTGCTGTAATTATCTTGCACACTTTCCAAAGAGAAATGTCCTTCTTGACCCCCACATTTTAAAAACACACAGCCTGGCTGTTTGTGTCATTACCGTAACTAAAAAAGAAATAAGTTCACATATACAGCTACGCCTCGTAAAAATGTATTTTTGTGACCCAAGTATTTTTCATTAATAAGCACAGCAATGCTTGCAAACAAAACTGCCTGTGGAACAGAGGTTTATATTATAGTGTGTGAGGGCTTTTAAGGCTCTTTGTATTTGCGTAGGAAAGTAAAACAGACTGAATTACATGGCTGTTACTTTGTGAAACTGCCATCATACCATTTATTGCACTGTGTAAAATATTTTTGTGAATTCATGAATTGTGAAGCATACTGAGGCCTTCAGCTCACACACTCTGCTTCCCAAATCACTTTTTCTTATGTTAAAATAGTTAGCAGTAAGTCACTACTGCAAGGCTTGGCAGCTCATTTGCTAGTCATTGCACAAAATGAATTAAGCTGCCCGCTTAGATTGTAACCATTCTGTTATAACCTTATCCTGCAAAGCTAAGGTAACACTCTGCATAGGTGCAAAGCAGAGTAGTGAATCTGTGAATGCAAACAGCAAATCCAATCCAAGCAGAAAAGGAATGAATTCAGATTAAGTTACATGTGACCTCAGTGTCAACAAGTCAGGTGTTACATCCATGCCTCAGAGCTTTCATAGTGGGTCAACATCAGCATTATAGAACCAATACACATGTGATAATGCTTAACACATGATGAAAAGATAAGTTAATTATAATCTCCGCAAATGTGGTATGAGACCATGCACAGTGGTGGCCATACAGCAAATGTAAACTGATATGTGAGAAAACCCAGTTGATCACTTTGCAAGGTGCAAAAAAGTTTAGGCGAGAAGCAAATGGAACAAGGAATAAAAAAATCTGTAAAGCATCCTACATTGTTGTAAGGTTCGCGCACGTACATCATCGATATCACTCAGTAGGCAAGTAATCATGAGCGTCGCAGCAAAATGAAAGCAGCAAATAGGCACGGACATGAGCATTGACGGCATCCGATTTTGATGGCATAGGAAATATCTCAATTGGTACCCTTTAGTAAAGAAATGCAGCTGAACAGCTACTCAATACCAGTGAAACTGAGTTGGCATGCAGTTTGGCGAGAGTAGAGCTGTCAAAGCAACAAGTATGGGATGTAATGTGTGCAACTCCATAACAGCATCATGTCAGTATAAAGCCTACATAAATCATTTGTCTAAGCAGTTGTCCAATGAACTTAACTCACCCAAGTTATGCAGGAATTAAGAAAGCATATTGTAATCACAATAATTTCTTCAATGGTTTTCTTTTTTTTTAACCAAATATGTTTTTATGCTCAACATATATGCCTTATGGTACACCACAGTGTCCATATCATGAGGCAGAGTTACATATGGCGTGCCCTTTTCATAAGCATAACCTCTCACCATACTGTACATTTTTTAATTTTTTTTTGGCACTGCGTCTAAATAAATTTTTTTAAGACCTGATGTGGTGATAAAGTGTTTAGCCCATCACATACAGAAGTGTTCAGTAGACCGATTCATCGCACAGATACTTATTGCAGACATAGGTGCACATAGCTAGCAGGAAATAAAAATAAACAGGAAGGTACTCTCAAAGTGACCGCTGCCGTGAAAGTACACGATATTTTCACAGTTTACACAGTGCCGTCGAGTACCCATATCAGCACAAAGCGCAAACCGCGGAATAGTGGCATATTAATAGCCCGAAAGCCATGCAGCTAACGTCGTCGAAGGGCTCGGCCAGGAGGTGTTGGCTCGGCGCTCGCACGGGAAGGGCTCGACAAGCGCAGCACATACACGGACCGCGATCAACACATGTGATCGACACGTCGCGGAAACAACGTCGTGTGCTCGTATCTGTTGCGGTCACTGCGACCAGCGAAAGGGGTGCCAGACTAACTGTCACCAAGTTAATTTCAGCATCAGGAAAACACAGTGTGTGACGAACTTAGCAAACATGGACAGTCCTCTTCCTTCCTAGGAGGCAGTCGCTCAAGTCGCAAACACTTTCGCAACACATGCGCGCGCACTTTTCGATGCGTTGAGGAGCCGATTCGTGAGCATGGATATCACCGTGAACTACCGTTGCTGGCCGTCGGCCGTGAAGATCTTCGCGGCTAGCGATAATCGCAAACACATCGTGACACGAGCCTTACGTGACAGCGGCAGCCGGGGCTGGAACAAGGACACATTTACGCTGCTTGAAAGAGATCCACTCCGGCACATTGATGCAAAACTTCCCTTTCTTTGCAAGGCCACTTTACCTGGATATTCTTTCGATGCAGCATTTCTATCAGTAATCATCGTCACAATCGAACGCACATTACTTAATGCAGGTACCAGGGAAATGACATGCAGCAACAAAATTACGCACTCATACACATGGCAACGCCAGCTGCACGGCACAAGCGATATCGTCTGCTAGAGACAGCATCTGCTTAACGAGATCGTTTGCTAAGGGATAAGGCGCCAAGGTCGTTCCCTTTTATAGCGAGAAATAATAAAGTTCAAAATTTACGCTAACAAAAAAATATAAAAATGTAATATAAAACATTTTTACCAAATGTTTGTTGATTTAAAACGATGAAGATGATTTGCCCCGCCGGGGTGGTGCAGTGGTAAGACGCCCGACTACTGTGCCGGTGTACCCGGGTTCGAACCCGACCTCGGCGGCTGCGTTTCGATGGAGGCGAAACGAAGAGGCTTCCGTGTGCTGTGCGATGTCAGCGCACGTTAAAGATCCCCAGGTGGTCGAAATTACTCCGTAGCCCTCCACTACGGCTCCTCTTTCTCTCTTTCCACTTTCACTCCCACCTTCCTCCCTTCCCTTACGGCGCGTTTGCGGTGTCCACAGAAAACAAAGTGAGACAGTTACTGCTCCTTTCCCTTCCTATAAATAAATCAGTAAAAGATGATCTCTCAGCACACTCACTGTGCGCAGCGCCCTCAATTGGCAACCGGTGGCATCATTTCATACCGCACCACCCCTTTCTAAGGGAACGGTCGCCGTGGGGTGCACTACCTAGTGTATTCCACTACAATCCTGGTCAGGCCTGAAATCACATCAGTCTGTCTGCGAGGGAAAAAGAAACAGATCATGTGGAAATATGTTCGCTGTAATGTTTGCAGATTCGCGTTACACTAGTAACACTGCTGTACCTTTTTTTTAATATTTAGACCTGCAAGCTGTGTATGTTATATATGTGTGCGTGTGTATACCTGGTAATCTGGCTTGTGCTCCCTGACCTCCTAGAAGCATTGCTTGACCAGTTCGAAGGAAGCGATCGAGTAGATGCTGTACACAAGCAGGAAGGCATGGCCGCTGGCGATGGACAGCCGCCGCACGGCCGGGAACTGGTGGTCACCCGCCGTGTCCAGGATGTCCACTTGACCTTATGTTAGAAGGAGGAGGAGGAGTAAACTTTATTATAACAAAAAGCTAAAGTTCATTGCATGATCTTGGAAGAGAGACTCTCATATCAGAAGTCATCTGGCTGTCGCCTCGCATGATGTCCGGTCCCCCAGCTTTAATCGGTCATCCGGCCAAGCGGCCAGCACAACGTTTTACTAGGGCGTGCGGAAACGAAGAAACTACGATGACACCACCATGGGGCGTGGAAGTGGCTATCGGTAATGCAGTGGGCTGCAGTGGTGTGCTTGTCATGATAAAACTTGCTTGGTAAAGAGTGGAGCGAATTTTATATCCGGTATACAGGAATAAGAAAACCGCAAATTTGCAGACGCACTGAGGCGATGGCTCGGGTTGCATCGAGTGACCAATCAGACCGTGTTCACAATAAGCATTTCAGCATATACCGTGTTTCTTAGCTAAATTAGGCAAAGGGTTAAAGAATTAAATATTTCGGATAGCCCATAGACGGCAGTGGCATACAGCTGCCAGCCGCCTTGTGCACCACAAGCAATCTTTTGTTTCGGAAAAAAAATCATAAATTAGGTCAAATTTTCAAATTTTCTTAAGATTTACTTTAGCCAATAAATGTGATCTGCAATCATGGAGAGTGTCTTCGGAAACCCCCATTCCATTTATTTGCTATAAAGAAAGCCTCAGGTGGACCTTTTTTAAGAGCTCGAAAGAAAGCCCGCGAATTACGAAAAATTTACACGTGACTAGGGCATTCGCGCGCCACGATTGCCCTGCTGTCAACGGTGACTTGAGAGAACAAAATCATCTGCGGCTCTGGCTTGCAGTGGCAGGCCGATATGTCTGGGGTGATTTCTTCTCTCACGCGAGCCAGACATGTGACAGTAAAAGTTCCAGCGAGCGCAGCGAGCTGGCTGAGGGTGCTGCACCCATTGCCAAACTTATCACCCTAACGATGGAACTGGGCCATCGGGACACGACCGCAGGTGATTTTGGTTAACTTTTTATATGCACGGCTGAGAGCAGTGCAATCATGGCGCGCATTCGCGCGCGCCATGATTGCGCCATGAATGCGCGCATCTCTTTTCATCTTTTTACTCTCCGTGCTCTTCGGAATTTGTTTGAGCACTTTCGCGCCATGGGTATTTCCGCTACACGTTAGTCGGTTAGGCGGAAGAGCATGGTATAGGATGGAAAACAAAAAGGGTTTTGTTTGTTTCATTGTGTCAACGGCTCATAATAAAGGAAGGACACTATGCATTATACACACAAACATTTTGGACACATCAATATTCAGTCTTTGAAAACATAGCGAGAACGGCCTTATTAACTCTCATTTTGAGAATATCATATTATAAAATAATGGGGTTAACACCGGGATCAGTTAGTTTCTTATAGTTGACATGCACGTGCTACTTGGGATACTCGAAACAATAAAATGGTGTGCAGAACGACGCAAAAGCAAGCTTATTCGGTGTAGTGCGTACACATAAAAAAAATGCAGCTTAAGGTATAACGTGAGATTCCCTTTGGAACTTATTACATGGCTGCTCTATTGCTCAAGTGCATTAATTCAGTTCAGTTCAGTCGTTCAGTCGTGTCCGACTCTTCGTGACCCTATGGACCATGTCACGCCACGCTTTCCGGTCTCTCACTATCTTCTTAACATCACATAGCTTCATCTGCAATGCCTCGAGGATGCCATCTAACCATCGCGTTTGCTGCCTACCCCTTCTCCGGCGACCCTCAACCTTTCCCAACATCAAATCTTTCTCCAGTGACTCCTCTCTTCTCATCAGATGACCAAAGTAGCTGAGCTTTAACTTTAGAATTTAGAAGTGCATTAATTAGCAAAACTGTATATTGTTGTGCCGGTGGGGTTATCACACACTAGGTTGTAATCGGGTGAATGCCGATTTGTGCTATTCACTCTCATTAGCCACACTTCATCGCGTCAACAGGCGACACGTGATCCCATTAGAGCCGGATATGTGGCAGGTACTGAGAGAAGGGGGGGGGGGGGGGAGCGCACCTTGAGAGTTATGTAGTCGAGATCGAACTATTTACATATGAGGTCCTCGACAGTGGGCCTGTAACGGTCCGAGTACGTGTTGAACAAGAAGCGCTTGATGATGAGCTCTTGCCCACGCCTCCGCCACTCAGCGTCACAAGCCGGATGGGGTACTCGCTTTCTGCGGTCATAGCCTGCTCTAGGTCGTGGCCTGCTCGCCCTCTGGCTACCGACGCTGCCTCTGGGCACTTCCGCTGCACATCACCTGCCTCAAAGAGAAGAACCCGAATTCGAAAATAGCCCGCCAATATTGATCGCGCTTGGCACTGGTTATTCTGATGGCGTCCCATTCTCAACATTTTGAACCGCAAGAGCTTGAATTACACGCCACCAAACGTATTGTTCAGGTGGCAAACCAAACGCTGCGGCATTGAGCGCCATTGTTGCTCCCTCTTCGGACTTCATTTGGAGACTATGTCCAGGAGTCGAACATTGTCAACCTATATTGTTGTCTACGGTTTTGGTCCGATGTGCTTCCATTCCTTCCTTTCTCAAAGATGTTTGTTCTCTCCCCGCCCACATAATAAAGCAAGCTTACAAGATGATTTTGGGCTCGTTTGTATGTTCCGCAAATTAATTTCATCGACCACAGGAAAATGACATTTTAGTGCTTCTTGTGGGCTCTCGTACCTTTAAAGATAAATAAAAAATGCCCATTCGATTTGCTGTCTGATTTCCGCAAGGAAACTAAGCACAATAACGCGGGCCTGTGCGTTGTTAAAGGCGCTAACTAAAACAAGACGTGAAAATAAGGCGGAACAGCAATAGCGAGGACGGGTTTTCTGTGCTCAGAAGCTTTGTGCCACGTGCTGTTTACAGTGACAATCGCCACCTCCTTCGATGGCACGCCGACTGTCCCTGAACGCATAGGAGTGGGGCTGAGTATAAAAAAAAGGAAGGTTAGGCGGACGAAGCTGTCAAGCGCAGTTTGTTGTGAAAGAACGTGGAGAAGTATTGAAAACAGTCTAATTAGTGGCATGTCGTAGGGGTGGATGACACGTTAATGTACTCTAATGTTCATTCAACGCTGGTTAGCCGTAATATCAAACAAAAACGCTAACCACTTCAGCAGTAGGCTGATCTTATAAGAATATGCATCCTGTGCTTGGGACATTGCCGCATTTGAGCAAGTCCGCTTGATATCCGAATGCCCGCAGACAGTAGCATGCATTTATTCACGTCAACCAGCAAAACTTAGGTCGAGGTAGTGGCGGCACCTGTCGGTGAAAAAACAAAGCACACTAATGCAGATCCTAATTCCTCGTTGTACACTTGAGTTTCTTCAGAGCGCCGAGTCGACCTCAAAGAAAAAATATTTCCAGAACTAGCCCATATAATGCGTATTTACGAGTTGTCATGTTCTGACTCGAAATTAAGCCACACCGATTCACTCGCGTACAGAACAGCCATAATAGCAAATTTCTAAAAGAGACATCGTAAGGAACTTTTGTAGGCTTCATAAATGCTTTAATAACAGTCTCGATTACGGTCAAGACGCGGCAGTACGCGGTGCGTGTAGAATACGACTGCAGCTTCTTTACTAATTTCCTCACTCCAAAGAAATGTGACTTTTTCTTCCGTTTTGTTGATTGTTTTGACTTTTACGACCTTGATTTCTCCGCCGTACGTTTAAAATGGGTAAATGTTTGAATATTTGTTACTAGCGTATCTCCTCCTCAGGACACCTCTGTGTTCCTTCTCATGGTTTTTCCCAACAGCTATTGCCATTACTATCTCCTAACTTATCCACGCTTCGCTCTCAAGGAACGAGCCCTCATGGGAAGGTACAGGGGCTAATAAGCCAGCTTTTTGAACCACTCTGCAGCCTGTAGTGCAACAGCTATATCAAGACCAAAAGAAAGTAGGGTGGCAAAATAACTCTCATCCAATTTTATCACAGTGTCTGCGGTGACGCTTTCCTGTTTCTAATCAGGCATTTTCTACTCCCTCTGCAAAATCAGATCTGCATATATTTCTCTTTTACGGATTTCTAGCCGAGAAAAGTACTTCTTTACACCCGGAAAATCAATACGGCTAAACATTGGCTTCATAACCGCTCTCCAGTGGCTGGCATTTTGCGGCTTCCGAGGACTCCATCGATGAGGATAGAGGAGGGAAGAGGAGTGGCCTAGGCGGTGATCTTGGGTCTCGTTAACAACCGGACACGTTGCAGCTCATTTTCCGGGAGAAATTGCGGCGTATGGTGTCGTATTCCCCACGGAGGAGGAGGAGGCGGAGGAGGAAGAGGGGGGTTTTCGTCCCCCACCGCTACGACAATGACATCAGTGCATCGGCAGGCAAGGCACGCGTTACAATAAACCCTTTACGAACGGCCGCCGCTCAAATACCAACGTCACCGAACAAAGCCCATTTGAACGCATCAGAGGCTTTTTCGCGACACGACGGCAAATTTTTTCAAAGGGATAGCGCGCTTACAACATGTACCATACTCTCGACGGTCAGGACCAGCGGAATTCGAAGAAAACGCTCTGGTTGCCGCAGGCGCCATATCTTTCAGGCACCGAAAGGCCATGTAGCCCAGAAAGTGAGCTGAGCCTTCTGTGTCCGTAGACTTTTCTTTTGCATCCTTTCTTACCCTCGCAGCGAAAACACAAGTAAAAAAAAAATGAAACAAGAAAGGGGCGGAAGGGCGGACAGTACTCGCTTTTTGTGACCTGGCGAATGTTTTTTTGTGACGTGTTCCTGATTTGGACAAAGAAAAGAACATGGAATGCCGATGTTCTGCTCTTTACCGTGCGCCACACAAAGTGCGTGTGCAAGAATGCAACGAGTATAAACCTGTGATGGCCGGACATAAACGAAACAAGACATGCAGCGGGGCCTTTCATGAGAATAGCCTTTCGAACGTATCGGGTCGAAAAAGGAACCTAAGGCGCTGATGCCTTTTCCCTTGCTTTCAGCGAACGTCTCCTTGTATCCTAGAAATCAGGGTCTGTGTTTTGTCCTGAAGTATAATACAGAATACCGTGTGGCGACGCGTTCACCCAATCACACAGGATATGTACCGTCTTTGCCAGAAGTAACCAGGCTTCAAGGTTTGTTTCTCAGCCGTGTTTGGGACCCTTGATTTATCCCAAATGTAAAAAAATTGTCTTAACAAATAAGAGCAAATGGTATTATTCCTGTACAAGTCATTATAAATTTGAGATGTGACATAAACGCTGCGCTACAGGCCTAAAGAACAAACCATGCAGCCTGGTTACTTTTGGCAAAGACAGTACATATCCTGTGTGATTGGCGTACCGTCTTTGCGTACCGTCTTTGCGTACCGTCTTTGCCAAAAGTAACCAGGCTGCACGGTTTGCTCTTTAGGCCTGTAGCGCAGCGCTTATGTGACATCTCAAATGTTTTTTTCAACATCCTGCGAAGCATCCTTAACACACTTGGGACCACTCATTTTTACATTGTTGGCTAGGCAGTCTGTTTTTTTTTTCCAAGAAACTACGTTCCCTATCTTCCTGGGGTGTCCTCTTTGCCATCTTCCTATTAAAGGTAGCTAGTTCCGGGGGTGAAATCGAAGGCACTAGTCCAAACATGAGGCCCTTCTCTAAACGATTAAAAACATTTGAGAGAATGGAAGGATTATACTCATCATAATTAGCCCTCCGTTTCGGTGTTTATGGACCTTTGCATTCCCCAAGGCATCAAGGATTTATCGAAGGTTGCAGTTCCACCATAATTCACGTTATAAGAATTCGAGACACATTTGTCCGCAATTCATTCTGGGTACTGAGCAGAAGTGGCAATCCTCAGACAGTCGAAGCATAAACTCACGCTGCCACAGTTTCGAGTGTGTGATCTTCAATGCTCTTTTTGCATGTCCTCGTGATGTCAAAACAGGACAAAACAAGGTACTTTCTTCCAGCCTTCCTCAGGCTGAATCCAAGAAACCGAGCATGGCACGTCGCTGGCACAATATTGGTCAGAAGCAGGATGAAGTCGAAAAGATATTTAGAAGACACAGAGAAAGGCGAACCCAAAGTAGAAGACATATACTTCAAAAGGGTTAAATGCTGGGCTACTTTATGTTCAGACTGTCAGTTGTCAATAGCGCCTGTGTTTGTCTAATCTTAGTGTCGTCCTATCTTTTTCCGCTTGTGAAGATTGGTCCCCAGCTTTCCCAAATGATGTCCATGGCGAAATGGTTGAGTGCTTCTCTGCTAGGGTGCTTAACGGTTGTCGTACTTTAATTTCTGAAGGCGATGCATTAACCCGCGCCCGAATACTCCCAGCTCGCCATTTGTTTACAGCCCTAGTTCCGCCGAATAAATGAAGGTGCTTCGTCGATTACGAGCCCTGTGCCATCAACAACGTCCAGCAACGCCGGGGCCTAGCCTTCATTCACCATTCAATGCTCTTTCATCTCTTAACGTTATAGACATCGACACCTTCCCCCAACACAAAA
>JAJIZL010124305.1:108186-144143 GCA_023969395.1 Amblyomma maculatum | reverse complement strand
TGCTATCTCGACGCAGATATTGCGAAACGGCACGAATGTTTCTGTCGCAGTTCACTGGCCTGCCATACCACGTGGGGTAATCAGGAAAATTTCATAAATGTGACAAATGCGAAAGAGAATTTTGGCTGGAAAGCCCTTCAAAAACCAAGGAAAATAGTTTCTGGGAAATTATTCTCCCTTTCATTCAAGACAATTAAAGAATCTGGTCGATCTACGCTGATTTCTGAATGCATATCATCATGTCTAGACCATATATAAACAACGTGAAAACATACTTCTTTATATGTATTTTTATTGCGTGAACTACCAGTCAATAGAGTAGACTTGATTGTGCTATTGTTTCTGACATATCTAATAGTCCATTTATTTCTATTTTGAACTTACTCATCATATCACACTCTTGTTTTTCTGTAACATGCACCTGCGCCTATTTTTTGCCATGTATAGCCTTTACAAACTATCGCGGAAGCCCTGATAACGTTGTGGTTTTCAGGTAAAAAGTAAATAGGTAAACATGTTAGCGTTAGGTCTAGAGGTTTTCAGTTTGATTTCATTTTCACAACAATAATTTTTCAACGGCATAGATGGACGGCTTCTGTAGGGTGGAGGTGGGTAGGTAATTGCAGCTAGATTTTGTCGTCGAGCAATGCGGAAATGCCTTTTTGACTAGTCGAAATAAGAGTCCACAAATACAGTGGCGGACAAAAGAATATGTACGATGCTTAGGCGGTCAGCGCCTTCTCACGCTTTAATTAGCAAACCATAACGCATGCTTTTTGCATACGCTTGTAATGTTTACCTTTGTCTTTTCACACGAGGATAGCAAACTTGTTTATTTTTATTAGATGACGGGACAGAAGCGTTCGAATCCGGAAGCGTGGTCCCTTTTATTCGGTCCACGACTGTACATGTGGGAGGATAGTTGAATTCAGTTTGGTGAGTAGTTGGCAGAGGATCGTTAGTTTAAGGATATTTTTCACCAATGCCTATTGGGGCCACATATGCCCGTGAGGAGCGCAGAGCAGCCTTGGGCGTTCAGGCTGCGCAGGGCGCAATTTCGCTATGTTTTCGCAAGTTCTTGGGGTCCGTATCTCGACATTAAATAAGCGGACTCCGCACAAATTGCATAATGGACAATGTGCGAGCGTGCGACACGTTTCTGCATAATCTTAGCAAGCTGGTAAACTTAAAAATAAAAAAGTTTATTTCCGCAAAGAAAAATCTGGCGCCTAAAGGTGATAACTGTAGTTAACATAAAATCAACAGGCTAAAACCCTGACTGAAAAATTCTTATCTTTCATAACAGTTGCACTTGCGACGACAGCCCCACCTGTAAACAACTCTCCTGAATACAAGCGATTTGCCGTCTTACCAAGGTGTACGTATAATGGTTGTCGATTGAAAAAAAGCTCCCTTAAACTAATCACAAGACTTCGCTGCTAACCTCGTCTCGGAACGCTATCATAGCTGTTCAAGCTCAAGCTTCAGTGGCGTTCCAAGCAGCCGTGATCCGCGATGGTTTCTCCAATCCTCATTCCGGTGCCATCAGTCACGTCATCAAAGCTGGACAAAGGCCCGTGGCCATATACTTCCTATTACCCGTGGTGCTATTACCTATTTCCTATTAGCACTTTATGCCGGTTGTTCTTGACATACGATTTGATTAACTTAGAATTTACTCGGTTGCCTTGAGGCTCCACCAGACATTCGTTGCGCACTATATACTCTGCTGTCGTCAGCTGTCAATAAGAATAACGAACTAGATCCTTAAAGTAGAATTTGTTATTTTCAATGCTTTACAAGCCTTCAGTGAGGCATTGGTCAAGGAGGAGAAATGGAGAGGGGTTCCAAATATTGTATGTAGGCATGTAACGGTGACGGAAAGATGAGAGCCAGCTCCGAGCAAAAAACACTAATAATGATAAAGTGATCATTACCAAGAGAAGGAAAGGGAAGGAAAGCGTAGCAGGGGGCGGCAGAAAGTTAGGTGGGTGGATGAGATTAAGAAGTTCGCAGGGGTCAAGTGGATGCAGCTAGCACAGAACCGGGTTAAGTGGAGAAATATGGGAGAGGCCTTCGCCCTGCAGTGGGCATAGTCAGGCTGATGATGATGATGATGATGAATCATTACCAACACAACAACCAAGCAGAAGGAACAGTGTATGCAAGCGGTGGCAAATGTTAGGAAGCTGCCGTAATTCGATGACAGCAGCTGGTATAAGACCGGGTTAACTCGAGAGGTAATGGTAGAAGCCTTTTTCTTTCAGTGGAAGTAGCCAGGCCAATGATTCTGATGAAATGATTTGCCCATATTTTTTCTTCTTTCAAATTGTTGTGGGAAGCAGCTTCTTTATTTTCAATTCGACACAACGAAAACATTCAATATTAGCTCCCGCGCACTGATCCTGCCGCCAGCAGCATCAGACTGAAAATGCGCTGTCTCCCTGACGCCCACAGAATATATTGAGGTATCTATCACTAAATAAGTTTGTTTTTCCTATAAATATATATTGCCTTAAATATTAGCAATATAGAATAAAGTAGGCCGGTGGGGCATTTTTTAACTAATAATAACAAAACTACACACAAAAACTAAGACACAAAAGAAATAACGGCGCAGACAAGATTGGGTTGTAGCAATTGAAGTGAAATCGAAGAACAAGAACCATGGCAGACACTATGATAGACCTCCAAGGTTTGATCGAAGACCCTTTACCCAAGAAATCACCCCAGAGTTTCGAGCATCGGAAAGCGGGAAACCTCGCACACACTTGAAAACCGGTTGCAAGCTGGCAGCATTTTAAATCGAACCAGTGCATTCCGTCTGCGAAGCGGAAGTGCTACCTCAAGGCCACTGCTTAGGTCACAAATATATTAAATTCGTTACCGGTATCCGAAAAATGACATCTCACAGCCGCCCACAAAACATATCCAAGTATTAATTAAAGGCAATCCGTTTTTCACAGCAAAGTGCAAACGGCAGAAACACTCCACCAATTATCCGTAGCAAATTATTCGACAAGTCCCTGTGCCCTGGTACATACGTAAATAAATCTTGAAAAGAGAACGACCTCGACACTTCACAACATTGGACCGCCTGATATCCGCTGTCATATTTATTTGTTTGTGTCATATTTATTTGTGAATGAAAAACGACCCCTTGCAAAGCTTGCTGAGAAATATCTGTACCTCAAATGCCTTCTGCTCTTCCTTCTTTGTTTCCACAAAACTTCGCAAACGCGTCGGTTGGCATTCATATCACGAAAATACACATCTTGCGCCTCTTTTTCAAACAAATCTACCCCCCTGTTCGCCGTTGTTTTGGTCGAACGACAGGGAGCACTGGACAAGAGGGAAAACAATCTTTGCTTTCTCCTCTCTGTCTGCGTTGGCTGCCGGCAATATTTTCGACCGGCATCTCTCCACAGCAGCTTTTCTTTCCCTTTCTTTCTTTCCCCAGCCGTGATGAATGGTCGTTTGTCTACGCGGCATCTCGCAGAAAACCCCCCCAGTGGTCGGCCGCACGTTCTCCACCCATCACAAGGATGTCCCGGATCGAAAGAAAAAAACTATACATATATATAGGAAGAAGCTAGATCATCGGCGAGCCTGCGTTGCCAAGATTAGCGCGCCCGACGTTTGTTTATTACCTTCATATTGATCCGTCCACTTCTTCTTATTATTATTCTCCTTCTCTTGCCGGCGCTGTCTCTACGCCCAATCCCGAGTCGGAATATATTTATAGCAGCACACTCACCACGCGTGCCATAGACCAGGTTCATCATACACTGGTGGCTGGTAAAAGGCGAGGAAACTCAAGGGGACTTAAGTTTTTTCATGCCGGTATGGCCCGGTGGAGAGTGTAGGAAAGAAAAACAGAAATAAAAACAGGAAAAAGGAAGAAAAGTGCGAGCCTGAATAATAGGCGCTATAGTCAAGGGAAGCCAGAAAGGCGTGGAACGTCGTGCATCGTGCGTGAGAGCTTTGCAACAGAGTAGCTTTAGGATATGAAAGAAGTTAGAAATCTACGCGTGTGCATAGCAGAAAAAAAGAAGGGGGGGGGGGGAGAAGGAGATGTCCAGTTGAAGCATGGGAACACTGCCTCAGCATATAGGTCTAAATGTCTCTGAATCAGAAACAAAACATAGTGGGATGCCATTTATCGTATACCGCCTACAGTGCATACAGCTTCCATAGAATAAATATTGTATTTGGAAAGCGAAGTACTAGGTGACTAAAAATCAAAAGATGCACCTTACGCTGAAAAGTAAGACATCTGACGCCTAATCAAGAAGTGAACCTAGTTCGTGCGATGTCGCAATAAATACCGAAACCATGCAGCCCCAGCTAACGCCGCTTCAATTTTGTTATAATCAGTGTGAAGGTCCATATTACAGAAGCTTATTTCTAACGCACTTAAGTATCACGTCTTCTGTAGGAAATGTCAGCGTCGTACTGTCCTTCCTGTTGGCGTTAAATGTGGACGAAGCATTTAGCATTTTTTGATCTCAAGAATGCATTGCAAGGCAGTCACATCTTGGTCAAATGTCGTTCCCTTACCGACTACGACGTCATTGGCGCGCACTCTTAGTGTGTAGCTTACGCATTCACCAGGATGGCCGACAAAAGTGTCACCACATGACAGGTGTTTTGTAGATCAATGGATAAATCATGTCATGAGTTCTGTGAAGCACTGATCTCATTTTTTTTTCGATCACTTTCCTTTTGGATGAAGTCAGCATCCGATGAACACCGGCACGCCCCACAACCTTCTTCAACAGATGACTAAAAGTTGTTGGTGGATACATTTAGTTCGAAGAATGGCTTGCTATGCTTCAACTGCACAACCAGCCTCATTTTGCCTCTGCTCCGCGTTTCGAAGACTGACAAGACAGCGATAACGGCTCGCGCCGGCCGGCGCCCCTTGCAGATTCTTGATCGCCTGCACACATTTTGCCATTGGATCAATCCTGATGCCTTATTCTGTGTCCCTACTATCTCACAAATTATTTCTAGCAAATATTCCCCAGCTGCCATATTAACTAGGTGAGAGGTCACACCCCATAGCCGCGCTTAACCGAGACGTAGAAACGAGCTTGTGTTCCCTAAGGGTAGCATACCTGACTCACCTATCAAGGGTACCGGAAGGCCTGATTTCCTTTGCTTTCCCATCTGAACATAGAGGTCCAGGTTGGAAGCTGTTACCGAATAAGCAATGCTATTTCGTGTGACGAAGAAGATCCTGCTTATTGATCATCTGGAAAAGAGCGGGACAGTAAAAGGGAAACGTTATGCCTGCGTTATCCAAATTCTCCGAAAACTGAATGATGTCACCGTAGAGAAACGTAGTGAATTGGTGACAATTAAGAAGCGCCCCTCATGTTGCGCAAGATAACGCTCCTGTTCACAAGTCTCCTGCTGCTTTGGTCAAAATTAAAAATTGTGATTTCGAAGGTGGACAAACTGTGGCAAAATAGTGGCTTGGTGACCACAAGGAAAACTGTTTCTTTTTTTTTATGTCAAAACCGTTGAACGAAAATGGGAGAAGTCCATTAGTGCCATAGGCGACTATGTTGAAGCATAAGTTTCTTTAAAAGACCTGGTAGTGTTCATTATATACGACCTGAGAAACGCTTTAAGCACCCCGCTATTTTATTGAGTAAAAACAATTAGACTCTCGTGTAAGACTGATGATAACAGTGATGCTGTTTGCGTTTGGTTCTCGTAAGTTATCCGTGATTATACTTCGACACTTGTTCAGTCTAACGCGGTCACTCTGTCGTCGGGCGTCGGAGATGAGCTGCTTTTATTACACCACGTGCTTTCGTCTCGCCCCTGAGCCCGCCTGTGGTTATCTTAGTTGTCGTCCGCTCCGACGGGTACGTCAGGTATAAGTTGGTGACGTCATTACAGCGAACGCATGCGGCGGCGCACGATCCCCGAAACAATCACCGGCTTAAACATTCCCTAATAGAAGTGTATGAGAATACCAAATGCACAACATTTAAGCAGTAATAACGAAACAGCAGGTGCCTTGCAATGTTAGTTTTGCACGACATTTTCAAACAAGCATCAGTTTACTTGTTCTAAAAGGTGATGGAGGAGGGTGTCTTTTCACATTGTAAGCCAGAGTTCTCAGATGAGAGACCTGAGAGCAATACTCTGAGGATGCTGCAGTTAGTTGACACTTAACGTAAAAGTAGACTGTGATGGTACGAAAACCTCTTTAGTTTGGAGTTACGTATAAAGGTAGCGCTATCAAATATAGCCAGAATGGTTATGCTAGTTTGGTAATGCAACCACTTTGCAATGATTAACTGAAATCATAAGTACCGCGATTTTTTTGCAAGTACCGCATAAAAGTTCGGAATGTATCTGTTGACACGCAATCCTTTCTATTGTGTGTGTTGTTTTTAAGTGTCATTTTTTTGCTGCGCTATACCAACATAAACAAATACATTTGTGAGATGAGTGGGTATTATAAAGAAAAATATAAACTCTTCACTATCCTAAGGATATAATATTAGCCTGTCGCTAAGTGCACAAATTAGTAAACTAACGGAGAGTAGAAGTACGTTTAGCTAAAAAAAATAATTATTACGCATCTTTTCGTTCAGGAGATACAAATTGTGAGAACTTATTGAAGTACTTGAAGCGTTCTTTACATAGTAAAATTTCATCTCGTTATGCCTATCGTACATGTTGTAGGCAAAACGCATAAATCATCATAATTGGAAGGGTATAACTGTGAATTAAGTACAAGTTTAATAAATAACATGCCAATGTTCATGATTTCATACTGACGTATTTTTTAATGCAAATCAGGATAGGCGATGTGTCAACACAATTCTGATTTCCTGCATTAGAGCAGTCAACGTGAGATGCAATATTGTTGAGCTTTATTTACCCAAGGTCATCAAAGTTACGTCATTTAGAATTATACCTTGGGTCGAGCTCTCTATTTGCCAGAACACGCGATGCGCAGTATGATGATCCACAGCATCATATTTTACAGGATCAGATACCTCTCACAGAATGTAGGCAGCCATTTGGTGAGTATGCACTAACTCTAATAGTTAACTGACACCAATTACTTTACTATAAAATTCAGATTAGTCAAACATGATCTCGTAGTATTCTGAATCAGATAACTAATATTATCTAAACATGAGAGAACTGAAAATTTTCCTCCTCCTACAGCGGCTCGAAGAAAATCAACTTGAGCTCGTATTGTTGTCATGCATGACAACGGTATGCAGCAGAAACAATATCTTGTGCCGGAAAGAGTGAACCCGCAACGAACAATCAAGAAAGAACAACAAAAACAGAGATCAGCGCGGAAAAAGTTCACGAGACACTACACGCGTCAAGAATGTTATTTGCCGATGTCTATCTCATTCTGCGTTGCTAGATAACCCCCATACAGCCTCCCCCCCCCTCTAAGTGAAGGCGTTAAATGGAAAACGTAATAAGGGCGCCTGGTTCAGTTTAATGACTTCACTTACGCATGCATCCCACTGGGCTTCTGCCGACTTGAGGCGACGGTATCCTGCGGGTGCTGTTTCACATAAGTGACTTTTTGCAGCTTCCGTGCATCGCTTCCTCGAGCCCCTCATCTGCACGTCCCCCGAAGGCTTCTTTCTGGGGCCGAAGTAATAAAATTAGAAACGGCCAAGCTAGGAATGGAATGCTTGTGCTTTTTATGTAGTTTGTATTTCGGAGCGAAACATGCCCTAAAAGTGAGGCGACCGCCCATCTTAAGCCCAACTCGTTTGCGCGCATGTTTACCAAGTATCATTACCGGGCCCAGTCCCCAAGTGGAGCACGGCCGACGAAGCGCGGCTGAAACGAAGGCTGCGATCTCTGTACATACGCCGCGACAACCGCGGGAGAACGTGGACGCGGTCTTCCTCCCGGCATCAAAGACCCCGAGTGTCGTAGAGCAGCAGCGGCAGCTCTCGAGCCACTGCCTGCTCGTCGGGTGTACTCGTATAGAAAGCGAGCGTATCACGGTTGCTATTCACCTCCTCTGAAGCACCCGCCAAATCTCCGTAAAGCTTGGGTTCCTTTTCAAGAAGCACGATCCACCATACTACCCTCTACCGCAGTGCGCTATAGACGCACTTGAACAGCGTTCCATGAAATGCGTGCATCGTTTTCAAATAAGTGATGTCAGCTACCACCTTGTCGCGTATGGGACCCCCGTTCAGAAAGCAGCTGCCACGCGTGAGAATGGGCTAGCGAATTTCTCATTGGTTGATGCGCTTTACAGTCTCGATATTCTTAAGGTTGCCAGAAAATGGCAGCACATTCTTATTAAGAAGCTTCTTTAAATATTTTCCTCCCATTGGCGCACGTTAAAGTCCGCCTCTTACAGGCTGCATGGTTTTATTTCAGGAAGTTTACACAGCCTGGCACCAGGGACGGTTTTGTCAATACCAACTTGAATCACGGGCCGCTTTCCTCCACATCACCTCGGAAGCACTCATGCTCGGTATGTAAATGAGACTGGGCCCCTTCCTTTAAAGCGCTTCCCATGGGATAAATTAAGGGAAACTGGAGGATTCAGCAAATATACAAAGTGTTGAAAGTATGCGCATACACCCTCTCTCATTAGTGCATAGTTCAAAATCTATTACTGTCGGCAAACGTTCATATGTGGTTCACGGAAGAAGAGCTCGTCTAATTTAATTTCTTTCTTTTTCTTCTGTCTTCGTTTGGCCCTTTGAGTCACACATTCCTAGAATAACACTTATGAGTTGAGCATAACCATACAGGAAGTTTTGAAACTTGAGAACGGCAAGAGTTTTCCGTCCTCAACATCATGCATATTCTAATGCTGTCAGAGTTCGTTTGTGAAGCCATTTTGCTTATCCACGTCGCAAGATGTACAGCCAAGTACTATTCGCAAAAAAAAATAAAGAAAAAATAAAGAAAAAATAAATAAATGAGACGTTAATTTTTATCATCTCAATGTAAGTGTTAGTGATTTACCATTTGTTTTGTTTATTCAAATGATTACTTAGCACTCATCTCGGCGTCCAGAGATAGTGGTTTGTACACCAGCTGCCTGCCGGCTATCCACTAATTTTCGCAAATGGGTGTGCAAGTTATATTGCATTGGTGCATGAGTCGGGGAAGGTGACTTCGGCTTCGAATTCCTTTATTCCGGCTGTAACAGGCACCCCGAAAAACAAAGACCAAAAATGGGAATTGCACTTCACGGATACGGAGAGCTCAGCGTCATCAGCTGCAGCAAGTTTCAGAGAATAAAGCCAGTCCACAGTACAAAAGCTTTTTGTTTATTTCTTCGCGCTTAAATATTCAACGCACAAAATATACGTATAGTAGACAGTTAAGCATGAATTAAACCTCTAATCTGATGTGTCGCTCCTACCGAGTGCGTTTTTTTTCTTAGAACAAGGGAGATATATAAAGAACTTGTATAACTCTATAAAATAAACACATCACTTTATACTGTAGAAGTTTCCTTGATAACATAGGATACGTACAGAACAGCTGCGATCAAATATCGAACTTCTGCGTTGCAAATCAACACTGAGCAATCGTTAGCCTAGCAATGAGGCCACCGTGACCGCGACCCGACCGCGGGTGCTTTTGTGTCAGCGGAGAAAGTCATTGCTCGTAAGCCACCCTGGCTGGCAGAACCGCAGCTCGGCAACATACTCTTTTTTTTTTTTTCGCTTTTCTTTTTAGATCTCGACAGTAATTTTGTTTCCCCATATGAAGCCAGCTGCCTGGTTGCGACGATAACACAAGTATTGAAGCAGCACAGAATCGCTTGGTTATCCCTATATTTCGAGCTATTAAGTGTCATAAGACATTGTAGTGACGCTGCTTCCCTTATTAAATTGTTCGCAGTTGAGATTATGTGACTTTGTTACCAGGCTGCATGCACCTGCCTGTTTCGTTAGATTTACATGTCCTCGTGATGTATTTGATCCAAGTGAGCTCCGGAAATGTTCGCCGAGGCACTCAATGCAAGTGTTAGGTAACAAGTAAAGAAAACAGGAATTGACTTGCTGTCCACTCACTAGCCTTTTAGAGGTCTGGGAGTACTTCAAACCCAGGTTCTATTGAGACCGTGTAATACCGCGTAATTTTATTGAGCTTATATGGGGCACTACATACTTTTATAGACACCATACGATACCACTGTCAAGCTTCCAGCATGATTTTAGGCATATATTCATGGGTGAATGCTGATACAGCCTAAAAGATGAGCTAGTTTTATCACGTCATATAGAGCGCTTCGGCCACTTGCATGTTTACAATGAGTACTTCATCATTCGTTGCTCATGGCAACGCTTTCGATTTCTCACTTTAGAGAGAAATCTAGATTTATCTAGATTTTCTAGATAAATCTAGATTTCTAGATTTATCTAGGAAATCTCTATGAAGTTTGGTCGCATCGGTCGCAGTTCTGCCATCCTCTATAAGCAACCTTTAATTTCAAATGCACATACACTAACCTCCTTCTGGTCACTTAAAAGCGATCTTCCCATAAGCCGTCAAGGTCTGAAGCAAAGGATGAAAGTACCACTATATATTCGCTCGAATGAGCCGCATTCGCTAGGCAAGTAAATTAAATTAAATTAAGGGCACAACTATAAGAACTCCCCGTCGATGGCAGGTTATGGCTGTCGCATCTTGTCTCGCCTCAATCATTGCGCCTACTTTTTTTTCTTTTTTTTTTACACACCGTAATGCAGAATTAAACGCGCATACGATATATTTGACCACCGGTGAAGCAGACATCTTATGATTCATGCATTTTCATAGGATATCTGCGAAAATAAAAACGCAGTAATACCATTATATAAGCTCTTGCGAATCCAATGTTCCAGAATGGAATAGGATTCGATAAACTTTGAGCAGTGAAAATGGTCGGAGCAAGAAATTTTCTCTGACATGAACGCTAAAACAAGGAGGTCACATTGAGCGAAAGAAAAATATATTAGCTTCTTTTCGCGGCCGATGGCGATGCACGCTATCTGTTAGTCTCAGAAATAGCGTGCTGCCTAACTGAACACCGATGCGGCAGTGTCCATACATTCAGGTATTGGTGAAAGAGTGCATTTCCTGACGCTGTGAGCCACAATAAAATCGACAAGAATGCACAGCGCGGAAAGCAATTAAAATATTCCTGCTTAATGAACACTGGCTACATATTCCGACATTGACCTGCTTCTTGCATCTGCGCCACTTATTTAACTCTTGAACGCGACAGTGCTAAACGTTCTCTTCGGCGAAAAGTAGAGAGTCGGCGCCCAGTCGAGAAAATCATGATTGGTTGAGATACATGTGACGTCAGAGCCACAGCAGTTTGCTGAAAACAAAAACTTGTTGGTCACGCACTAGAATTGAACCTCTATGTTAACTGAGCCGCGGCCGTGCACACGCTATGCGTATATAACCGATCAGAGCTGCCGTGTAATTCTCTTACCGCTAACAAGGTGCCTCCCCTTTCTCTCATTTTTGTGCTTCCCTATGCGGAGAAGTGATGTTCTAAGCGAGATTTAACAATTACAAGGGTTCAACGCTGCTGAACCAAATATTGAGCGAAAGCATTAGCTGCGGGTGACCGAGCATACTTCTTCTCTTTTTCTTCTTCGTCAGTCCACATATAAAGCCCCGCTTTAACCAAGCCGTATGAATGTGCCTTAGTGGCCTATAGGGGTAACGTGAATGCCAGGGTCCTAGCAGGCTGATTCTGACATAACCATCCCATGTGAAACGAGAGACCCAAGTTTTCAGCTCCTGCCAGCCCACATATAAAGCCTCGCTTTAACCAAGCCGCACGAACGTGCTTGACGTCACGTGTCACGTGAGCACCAGCTGCGCCTCTAGCGCGCCACGCCGACCGCTATTGTGTCACGTGGGGTGTAACGTCACGCGCTGCGCCATGGCTGCGACCGCGCTACGCCGACCGCTTGAGTTGGTAGCCCAGCTCTCTCCCTAGTATCACGTGGGGTCTGACGTCACAGCGTCACGTAGGTGCGGCCACGCTACGCCGACCGCTTGAGTTGGTAGCCCAGCTCACACCCTTGTGTCACGTGGGGTGTGACGTCAAAGCGTCACGTGGGTGCGGCCTCGCCACGATGAAGGCTCGAAACCTACAGTAGTATTTCTTTCGCAATAAAACCTTTTGTAGCCTCTTCAAATGTCTTGACACCAATGTTAGGACGATATATTTAAGGGCCATCTTTTCATAAACTACAATCTTTACCATTGTGTTACCCTTTCTCTATGCACGCGTATAAACACCTCCCCAGACGCAGACTACGGGCATTTTGCATGTAGGCTTAAGAATTTTGTGATGCTGACCAGCTCACGTTCGGTGCATCTTCCTCACGTGAGACTCCTCGGATGCCTCTACCAGACGGAGAATCTTTGCATTCAATACAATCTCCATCTCAACATTGAAGAGCTGCGTATGTACATATGCAAACTGTACCGGAAGCAGCGCCAAGTCAAACTGTGAGCCGCCATAAAATGCCCCAACATCAAAACTGCACTACTTTCTTAACCTCATACATCTTTCCTCTATACCAGCGATTCACTCATCCATCAGAATGCTATTCAGGTACGCGCTCAGGTTGGCGCACCACTTAATGCTTTAAGAGGAGGCGTAGTGTAAACGACATTCTTTAAATTAGTAGTTCCTCGACGCTGGTTATTGCATTACCTTCCTCCATTTCAAGGGGTTTTCGACACGCCTCCTTGAGTAGGGTTTTGCGGGCGACACAGCCCGCTTTGATCTTCCTCGCGGGGGACACGCGAAACTCTGTCGCACCCGATCAGAGTACCGAGCATCCGGGGCAATAAAACCTGAAGGGTTTGATGCGGTCGCGCAAATCACATCAAAGGTGCCGACGGGAAAGTCTCCTCGTCGTCTTATTTTTTGTTTTCTTCTCTTTTTTTTTTTTTTTTTACGAAGCCACATCTGCTTTTTGATTGCAGCCTTGATTGATCGCTGTAAAGGGGGAAGGAAAAGTAAAAGGGCGGGAGGAAAAAACGCTATAAGCTGAAACTGCTGCTTGCTGTATGTTTCGATGTTTATTTTCTCGCTGTTCCGTCTGCCACCGTGGCTGAAGGTGTATGGCGCTCGACAAATGTGAAGGGTAACCCTGGTTCTATACCATTTCAATACCCGTAAACTGTGTGACGTTGGTGCAGTTAATGAAGCCCAGGTTAAGTTAAGATAGTTACGGTGCCCTCAATTACAGCGTCGTTCGTACGGGGAGCCAATTTTGGACACCAGATCCTATAAACGAAGCAAGCTGATTCACTAAACCGTTTTCGTTATTGTTGCTGGTTGTGAGTACTGCGACAAAAATTGTTCGCTAACTTAGTGACACAATGCTCCAAGCTGGTGTTATTAAGTGGTTTATCTACTTATCTGACGTGTGATCTTCGTTTTGATTGTAAGGCGAGGCACATTGTGATATTAAAATTGTACGATTATTAGTTTTTGCGAGCCCCACAGTAGCGGAATGAAATCGTTCCCGTCATAGCATAGTCAGCCTTCTCCGCGTCTTGTACATTGTCGTGGTACGGACTCAAGTCTTGAACACAGCGTTTAAATCTGGCCACATATCCTGTTACTCACTCTGCTAAACGGTGAAGTGTTATGAGTCGGTAAAATATTAATGTTCGTAGTAAAACCAGATACGCAATTAACTTTATACTGACATATTGGTGCAGCTTTCTACCAGAAGGTTCCCCATGGACAAATACTCTAGACAAATACTTAAGAAGAATACGTCGCAGTCACTTTCGGTCAGCAGAAAAGCAATGGCTGAGCTCTCAAACTACCGGCAATGTGGTTGGCTCGTACGAATATGACGCACTTTAAAAGTCTCCTTAATCCACAGAGCGCATCGCTATACGCAAGTGCACACAATCTTCTACACACTAGATACGAATTCCCCCAAACCGGAATAAATGTCTTGTCCTATAAAGTCCACCCTAAACGAGGTCAGATATAGAAGGCCCGATTTGGGGTAAACTTTTACCCCGAGAAAGATGGAGCACTTGGGAGTGGCCGCGGAAGTTCATTTAGGGTTGATTTTCACTCTCCATAAAACGTAGCAGTTACGACATGAAGAGGGAGGTGATATGGGGTAGATTTCTACTCCCAAATATGCGGAGCTTTTACGGTTTTTATAGGGAGCAGGTACTCACTGCCAAAAAATACGTTCATTCGCGGCTGATATTAGACGTTTTTACAGCGGCCTTCACCAATGATATTAGTTTCGATTTAATTTCGCACAGAGCGCTCACCGCCGTCATGTGTAACGGTTCTTTTCTGTCGAGTAAGGGATGCGCTGTGTATGTTCGCTTCATCTATGTGCACGGCGCCACGATCTCACCCCCCCCCCCCCCCTTCCCCCGACGTCTTCAAAGAGGTAAAGGCAGCGATCTGATGTGCTTGACCTCTGGCGTTTTCACCCTGTTCCTAAATTATAGGCGGAACTGTGGTGTTTGGTAAGACTCTGTGAAAGAACCTAGAAGGCGTGGTATATCTACTTGATATATTCTACCAACATATTTAGGAAATAGTGCTGCAAGGAACAAAGCGATGACGTCAAAAGAAAAGAGCATCAGATCGCTGCCTTTACATCCTTCTGAATACTGGCTTTGCTACATTGTGGTGTCATACATGCCCGCGCAGCCCACCATCGTATTCAGCGGAAACAGAACGAGGTCAATGGCGGCAGTTTACGCCTTGTTATTACTAACTTCAGTCTAACCTGCCAGCAGTGACAATGGCTGCCGTCTAAACATCCCATATTAACCTTCGATCCCGCTCTATCGTGCTTACTTCCCGGCTGTAAAACATTACACAAACCATGCAAGGAACCGAGGAAGTAAAATTAGAAACCATGTAAAAGGTCCGGGCTCAGCATGAAGTTTGTGGGCATGAGAAAGATGTGGCTTCCATTCCAAACAGCATTCACAACTTAAGAATAAAATAATGAGAAGACAGAAACTGAAAAAAAAAAATATTGAAAGCACACGCAAACATGAAAAGTTGTGGCGAAACTTTTACGCATCACGCTTCGGCATTCTAAACTTTCTCAGGCATTCCGCTCAGGAAATACGACGGTTCTTTAGTTCCACGCGCAAATGCACCAGCGGCATGAGGTAAAAAATGTATGAAGTGCTTCCTAATTTTAATTCGGTAAGGCGTAACAATGGTTTTCTATCTAAAACGCGTCCCCCAGTGTTATGCTAGGTACTGTGAACTTACATTTCAGAAAATAAATTGTCAGCGCCTAACGCCCAAACACAATCAGTCAACACAAAAAAGGGACGAACATGAAGAAGGGGCAGGGCCATTGAAATGCAATTTCGTTTGAGAGAATACCAAGCGATTGGTAATTTTTATTTATGACAGTGATGTGTAATAAAAAAAAGCAATTTTTCACAGGAAACAGTCAACTTTAAACTGTGGCGAATAAAAAGCTAATCAAATTTCTGACCAACCGCGTGCATGGCAGTTTCTGCTTCAAAGCCAAAAAAACACGCTTCAGAAACATCTGGTGAGACAAAAAGCAGTTCGGGTAACACACACAGAATAAAAATTTTTCCTCGGGGACTGCAGCTTAATGAAAAGGGACCAGTTCAAAACAATCAGTTTTAGCATTGCATGCACCCAGTTAAGCGATCAGACAAGAAGGTTGCGAATGGCTGCAGATGTTAAATATACGCATGGAAACAAGAGTGATAATTACTCATGACAGTGCTTAATTGAATAAAAATGCCGAAAAGCTACCTCCACTCTCAACAGCAAACATCAGTGCAGACATATGACAAGACTAGCACAGAGCGCGCGAGCTGGGCTCGGCGAAATTTAACGCAGGTGTTTCACTGACAATGCACTAATGATGCGTCGTTCGAACGCAGGCGTATAATCATGCAAATGATAAGAGCTACCCGTCATAAAAACAGTATACCTGATCGAATACACCTCTTTGTTCTGAAGCACCCTAAAGCACTCTTGACTGCCGGTTCGACGCGATTAAGACGCCAAACAGAAAAAATACGGATGCGTTTTTCCCACCAGACAGACAAAAGCAAAAACGCTTACGATAATATTTTTCGCCGAGAAAGACACAAGACTGTGTTTCAAGCATAACTTTCGGGCTGCTATATCACGGCAGAAATATTCCGCAGGTCAGGAGCGCGACAAAGCACACACAAGAACTTGTATCCGGTGCGAACACAACGACGTCGAGTCAGAGCGAAGCAAAAGCCAACACACCGTTCACGACATCCACTAAAGTGAACAACTCGTGCAGGCGTCTTTTCATTCACAGTCGCACTTGGAAATGATTGAAGGCTTACGCGAAGGTGTCGTCTCCCCTCGCGTATTCATTTAAACTGTGGTCGCAGGAAATTCGGATGGTTAGCAGAGCTTGCCATGGAGGAGCAATTTGAGAGCGTTAGGCCTACCCCTACGCATTGTCCGCTTCACTCGATGCAACACAATCCTTAGTGTCACTCGCGCAGGCGTTTCCAGTCTCACGCCGAGCCGGCCCGGCTCTATTCAGCGGCGTGATTCGAGATGTTAGGCCTACCTCTAAGCAGGGCTTGCACCGCCGCCCTCGCTCGGCGCGCAGCACGAAGCTTGCGCCGTCTGCTGTTGAGTGCATCTCTCGCCGAAAACAAAACTTGCCGCTCCTAAAGCGAACATGATAAAACAAATACGCAAAAGCATACTTTCTACCAGCGTACGCTTACGGAACACAATGCAGCGTCAGTTCGGCCTTTTTCTATCTCAATTGCCACACCTGTTTTGTACACCGTCAAAAATAGTGCAATCAGAGCTCCGACAAAACTCCTCCAGAACTCCACGGAAGACCAGACGGAGTGGTTTCGGGGTCCACAAGGCGGAGTTCGTTCCCATAGCACGGACTTAAAAAGCGCTTGGCTGATGTTAGTGCTCCTATTTCATCTATTTAGTGTTTAGTTTGTAGCTTTTAGAGCGAAGGGTGCTTGTAGTGTCGCAGTACTCAGCGATAGAGACAAACATTTATATATAATGAAACGCTTGTGCAGTAGGAAAGGTTTGGCCTGCTTTATTTCGTAATTAGTGTTCATTCTATAGGATGAAGCGAAATTCCAGCTTATGCAGAGGCACTTGAAAGGTCCTTTGTTGTGCACCTCTTGGTCAAGGCACGTCTCCGAGTGGACTCTAAACAAACGCCGCCTTCAGCTTTTGCGCTGGCGTAGTTTGCTTTGCGTAATTTGCAACTTATCTTTGTCTTCGTCACCGTTCCTATGGAAGATTGGGGGAACCGAACTCGCGCACTGATAAAGAAAGTGCATTATTTGCAGCTAAGGTTCGTGTTACCTCCTTTGTGGGAGCCGGCGGGAGAGGGGGAGCAGAAGATGCCATTCGGGCTATCAGGTCCGTGCTGCAGAATAAATCAAATTCTGCATATAACGTTTGCTCCAGTTGATCCAAAAGTGTCATTACTGTCACACTCCTCACTGACCTGACGAGTTTTCCTTTGGACTTAACCTCAACTGCAAAAGAACAAGGATTGCCGGTAAAAGGTTGTTTGTATTGCAGTGCGCGTTAGTCATATTTCGCGTACGCTATGGCTTTCGTAATAGAGGAACCAGTCATAAAATAGAATGGTAAGGGAAGAGACGTACACTACGACGACTGTACTGCAACTGTGCTTTATTAAAAAAACAGAAACCTCCCAGCATGGCTGAAAGGTGCTTTCAAAGCTTGATAACACACTCTAAATATCACCGATGAATTTTCTGGCCAACATTATATATGGTTTCTAGAACTTTAACTAACGTTCCTTGACGATTGGCATCTATGCTGGATGTTCTTATTTCTAGGAATGAAGGCACCTTTTCGAGTCTGTGTACTCAGAGTTGGTGAAAAGAGCCATTGCTGACAATTGATTTCGCAATGCACTAAAGAAAAGCTGCCACCACGCAGCTTTTACTGCTAATTCCAACGTTTGGAAGCCGCTGGGTTCCCTACAGCTATTTTAAAGGCGGTGGCTGAAGCATTTTTTCGGGAGATAAAGAAGAAACATGTAAAGCTTGGTGAGAGTGGTGCGTCTGAACAAACAAATGGGAGGTTATGCGTACATTCATAAGGTAGCCCACGACTTTATGAAGATTGCTGTTAAACATGGTCTTGACATTGTGTTTTCCGCCCCCTGTAAGCTCTTTGGATTATGCTAGCGCATCTCAACAGGCAGCCCAAGGAAACCAGTTCGTTCGAAAACATGTTCACGCCATGTACCGTGGGTGGGGTCTATAAATTCCTGCTTACCTATTAATAGGTAAACATTGGTCCAGTATATCAATGATTACATGTGTGAACACCACAATTTCATGTACTCCTCGGATGACGGAGTTAATTTATCTCTACATATTAGGAAGTGTCTGTGCTACCCTCTCTTGAGCAATCTCACCATTATTGCCAGGGGTCCAGAATAAGCAGAGCAGGAAGTTTCTGAGGTTTCTCTCATCATAACGAATAGAGATAACTGTATCAGTTGTACTTCAGTGCACTCGATGCAAAAAGAATTTGTCTTCCGAGTTTGCCAGTAATAGGTTGGAGGGGCTTTCTCGTGTATTTGTGTGGAATTGATTGTACTGCGATTGCTATGTTAGCCTCGCTGGGAGTTTTCCAATAAAGCACGGCTGCAGTCCAGTCGTCGTGAAGTCTCTTATTTTGTCCTTGTCCTTCTTGACTGGTTCCTCCTCTCTTCAAAATGTACCAACTAGTCCAGATGTCATTTTATTTTGCACGACATTCGGCTGCATAGCCTAAGGCCGAGGGCGCAACCGGCCAGGGCGAAAGTATTTCAATAGAGAAGAAATGCACGAATCTCCGTGGGCTATTATACGGTAAAGAGCCACAGGTGATTCAAATAAATCTGGATGACACCACTATGGCGTCCTTCATATAGCCCATCACTTTTCGCTTCAGGGCGTTAGACTGCTGATGCTATACCGCAATCGTGCTTTCAGTTCAATAAAGCACAATTACCATGCATTAATTATATCACAGTAGATATTGTTATAAGTTATGGGAAGTTTGTCAGCTGCATCGAGGACTATATATTGCCAAAGCGCATACTCTCTGTTCTGCTAATTCGTGTGTGGTTTGGTTTGGATGTTTTAGGTTTGTTTAGTTTTACAGTGTATAGCATCTCTTAACGACATCGGTTATAAGTGACGCCGCGGTGAAGGTAAACGGAAATTTCGAATATATTGGGATCTTTGACGTGCACTCACACAGCACGGCACACGAGTGCTTTATATTCTGCCTCAATCGAACATGCCTCCTCTGAATCAGCAGTCGCTTCCTCTTACCATGCAGGCACCAAACAGGGGTATCTAATTCGTCATTTTTCATGTAATTATGCATCGATGCGAATTCGTTATAAAAACATCATGAAAAAAAAAAAGCGGAAAGGAAAGACTGACTGAGGTGAACTAATAAAAAGGAATTCACTAGTTAAGATTTACAAACATTTTCGCACGTTGCGAAGGGGGTGTACACTATCTCCACGTGGAAGGAATGTTTTAATGGTATTCAGCTACTTCAACATAAAATATGGTCAAAATTTTGGTGCGGTATACATTCAAACCGAGCTGGCGAAATCGTTTCCACAACATCGTGTTAAATTATTTCAAAATGAGACAGACAATCTTTTCTATATCCGCCAAGATTTTACCCTTGATGGGAAGTCCCCTCAGACCAGGAAGCCGTGGACCTAAGGCCGATCGAAGAGACTACGCTGGTCATCCAGGCTAGAGCAGGGCAATATAGCCTCCCTCTTGTCTTCGGTTATCTTTTTGGTGCGGATGATTACATGCGGTTTCTTGCATGCCTTCATATTTCTTGTCATATTAGGTATTTTGCAGAATGCACTCTCATACCTGTAGATGCATGGTGGGCGAGGTCTCTTATGACTGCTTCTTTTTTGGTCTTTTCTGATTAGTTTCGGGTAGGATGAGGAATATATTTTTTCTCACGTCTATACTGTACCATGATGACGGTATATTTTCTTAATAAGCTAAGGTGTTGTGAGAGAAAATAATTTAGCTCCGTGACAGACTGTCCGATAGCGAGACAATTTCACGACAGACAAAACAAGATAGAATGGGTGCTGGTCGTTAGTGTTGGCAGTGGATATCGTTTTTCAGCAAAATGAATGGCATATCACAGATCCGGCTGACTGAATATAAGACTTGGTGATGCACATAACATAAATATTGATTGAAACGACTGCTTCTGAAAATGGGGAGCGTAAAGAATCAAAAATTAAAATTAGGCAATCGGTATCTCTACGTTTCTTCCTAAAGAAAAAAAAAATTAGAAAAGGAGAGTTCAGTAGACAGCAAAATGCACTGTCGGCGGAAATGGCGTTTCATTATCCAGATGATCGTTCAGCAAACAGCCTACAAAACACTGCGGGAAACGGTTTTTTCAAAGTTTAAATTGCGACGACTCCAATCGCTGCCCCCCCCCCCCCTCCCCCCGGAAACGCGATGGCGTGGATTATTAACACATGTCCCCTTATAATCGATTTTATAATGTATTTTGCGCATTGTACGTTTCAGACGTCAATGCTCCTAATGTTTGGATATTTTTAATTCTTCAAAGAGAATTCGTGACAATGAAATTCCTTTAGTCACCGTTGGCATATTTTAATCATCATAAGGCAGAAAATATTTCAGCCTACCACAAATGAAGCCGTAATGTTTCTGTAATTATAAAAAGTATCATTTCTGAGACGTCAAGTAACGGCCTCTGGTGACTCGTCTCTATAATAAGCAAAGTTTTCAAATTATTCCTATTCGGTATTTGTTCTAATTTCATCATAAATTCTTCTTCCGAGCCAATGACCAAATCGTTCTGATCAAAAACAGTCTCCAACAACACCTATAGGAGAAGCCATTACTGCCCTGTTCATGGGCTTGCCTTTTCCTGGAAAGGCTTACACGTTTTTGACAGCGCTGGCCGGGGCTGCAACATTCTTTTTTTATACCTTCGGCTAAGGAGATTTTCATTCATAGTTCCTTTTTTACGTCGACCCTATTGGCATTGTTTATTTATTTTTCTCAAGGAGCTTCGTGTCAGTCTCCGCTTTTCGGTCGATCGCCACCTCCGTTTTTACCGCCGAAGGCCATTTGTGCTTTGTGCGCTTTATGGTTTTTTGTTCACACCAGAGCGGCCTCACCCGGGTGCACGAAAACAGAACTCACGAAAGCCAACGAGTAAAAACAAAAAAAATTTAAATGTCAAATCAGCGGTTCGATGAGGCTCTGAAACATTCTATACATAATTCATATGGTGCAACGGCAGAACTGCTGCTTTACCCTGCGATGGTATCGACTCCGTGGCCACGTACTAAGAACGACTACGTCGCCTTTTGGCGGAGGAGAAAGGTCTCCCCCGTGTGTAGTCCAAGCACTTACTCGCGTACGTTTACTGAGTGACCGATAAGGGAAGAAAGCGCACCTTTGTTATTGTGGGCACGCGTCAGCCTGCGGCGAGCATAACGCTTTTGCGCCAGGAGGATGTCTTGGCTCTTTTAGCATCTCTGCAGAGGCTAGCAGCGCGAAACTCCTTCGTTCCAAAACTTCTCTCCTGGCAGCTAGATTTAAGCTGCAACACGAAGGGCTTGTTTGTACTAGAGATTATACAAAAAAGAAAAAGTTGGGGGAAACATAAGCCCTGTCGCTAACACGCGACAGGGTTAATGACTCTCACCTGCGGGTAGTCTTTCACTTGCGTGTTCGCGCAAACTTATTTGCTACACACACACGTGCCATTAACATGCTCATAGATAAAGAAACCAGCGCTTTGGCTGAGCCATATGAGCGTGCATACATTTCCTGGCATTAGTATGTCGGCTTCGACATCCAAAGGTCTGAGAGGGTACGATTCCCATGAGCGGAGCTATCGGAGTTTACAGGCTCCTGCCGTATTGTGTGGGCCTATGACGTCACACAACCAGTAGACCAATCAATGGCCTGTCGATCGTCACCTACATGGTAGGTGGTAGTCTGTCGTAATTTAGCCCTCGACAAAAGTAGCGTTCGGGACGCGTCCCGAGGAACGGCACATTTCACCACAAGCGGAGCATTATCGCTGCGTTCATGAAGCTTTTCGTCCTCTTCAGTGCCTAGTGGTGTCATTGCGTAATTACCATATTGCCACTCGTTTTCAATACGCATTATATTTGGTGTGAGGTGTAGGCTGTCCTTGGGGTCAAAAATGAGGTTATATCAAACTGTTTTCTGAAAATGCTAAAATGCGAAGACATCTCTTGCCTTGTGGGTGGCGTGGACAGCATGTGTAACCATGACCTCTGGATAGGATATACCCTTAAGAGTTACGAAGAAAATAGGAAATATATGGAGTATTATACGGTGTGCAAATCAAATTGCAAAAGCCACACTGCAGTATATATGTTTGCATGCAAATATATCATGAACTTAAAACAAAAACTTCCTCCTTTTATAGACAGTCTTTTCGTGGGGCTCAAATTTAATTTAGGTGATTTTACGAGCCCTCAACCGCGAAAATATAAACGAAATGTAAAAGCTCAAACACTATATGCACCCCCGACCACGTGATTTGGCAGTCGAGAGCCTTTTTTCCCTTCCGCTCCTACAGATGGCGCTGCAGTGGTCTCAACAAGGCAGCGTTCAATTTAACCTCAGTCTTCTGGACTATACGCACGCGCGCTGCTCGGTGCTCCGCAGAGCTATGTAAGAACCTGGTAAACGTATAGTAGTCGCTGGGCTGCAAATCGCAGATGCCAGGCCGAATCTGACCACCCTGCGGATAGTGTGAGCCAATTATTATTTCGGATATCTCAAAAAATTACCGAATAAAAAGGAGCAGTGTCCTTGACGTAAATAAGTTTAGGTGTTCACCCAACCATGAGACAGATATTGCCCCTTCTTTTTCCCAAAAAATAGATGAAAAATTATGAAAAGAAAAATCGCGAAGTAAAAAGGCGGTTTTAATGGGCGATCGCATCAACTCTCAAGGCGAAGAGTGAGTGCTACACTAATTCAAATCATAAAACAATGTACAACCTTGCTTACCACAGCTTTAGTTCGTATCACTGTAGGTTCAACCCATGCCTAAACGCCGACAACTTTTTTAAGTTTCCCATTGTCCGGAATGAAAGATTTCGGTACCTTGACAAAATGATTGTGTTGTTGTAGCCTGTTCGTTGCTATGGACATAATAACTTTTGGGAACTTGCTATGCCAAAACGGACATAAGGGCGCCTTTAGGACAACAACGATGCATCTGGAAATAATAAAAATCGATAAACGAGCACTTTCTACATTTTGCGTGCGAAAAAAAAAAACAGTTCGCAGAAAACACGCGTTTAGTACCACGCATACGATTTCAAGGCTTTTCCTTCAAGTTCAGTGTGAATGTCCTTGAAATTCGTGCAAGGTCAGTATTATAAAATAGCAGCAATGAATCCATTCAGCAAAAAACAAAATGCCTGCATAACAACAACACCAACCGTATAACTTGGTTTTTATGTGAAACAAGTAATGTAAACGACAAAAAAAGGCAATAAAAATAGCATAAATCGGCAATGTGGAAGAACTCAAAGGTCATTGGTAAGAGTTGGACCAATCAGTGTTGGTCTGGCGTACTGCATATGTTAGCCCGGCCACAAAAGCCCCACAGCTCGAGACGGAGTTGATGAAAGATGAAGTCGAGCGGGCGCATTAAATATCGTGGCGTATTCGCGTACGGTACCACGCTTACTCGCAATGACTCATTTTCGTGGAGTCTCGCTTAGCTAAGAGTATTACCAAAGGGTTATCAGCATTGCCTTCGCCGCAGACCGTCATCACTCAGCGCTGACATGGAACATTTCGCGACTCTGTACCACGGCTGACTGTGTACGGTGCAGTTGTGTATATGCTAGGCCTTGGGTCGCTACCCAGTCCAACATGCAATGATCAAATCTTGTAGCTTTTGGCATGCAGGTTGGTCGTAGCTATATTGACTAGCTCGTTCGAGACGTCTTGATTTTCAATACTAAGAGCACAGTCAGTCTAATGACCCTGTTCTTTTGTGAGAACAGGCGTACTTTCTTTTTCCCTTCCTTCCTTTTTTCCATTGTTTCCGTTTTTCCTTCTCCGTCTACCTCTCTATTTCAGTCTTTCTTCTGTTTTTGTTAATTTTGTTTTCCTTTTGTTTCCTACTAAGTTCGATTTTTCCTCTTCATAATTCATTCAGCCCTTTTGTACTTTCACTTTTCTTCACTCAAGCTTTAGAAACAAAATAAACAAATGTTCTTCCCACAGCCAGTGGGAAATCGAGCATAAACGTTAAAATAAGACAGGATTCAAGCTGACCTTTTAATACGAGAGACAACAGAGCCAGTTCTCTGTGCATCTGTTCCTTGTTGCTTCAGTGCACTGCACGGTTTTGTCAGGGGGAGTTACACGGACTCGACTCGGCATTCCTAGAGTCGGGGTGACATGGAGAGCGATTCACGGAAGCGCGCTCTGCTTCCACTTAATGGGTACGGATGGGGCAGCACTTGCAGAGCGTACCCTGCTCCCTGCCGACCACCACTGTCATAGACATCGATCGGTAATTTTCACGCAACTCGCCTCCGGGTCCCAAGAGTTCTACTCATCTCTGTCGTAGAGCCCATCTGCGATCTCAGTCTGGGCGGGATAGGACAATTCGAAGGCGCATAGAGGGAGTATTGAAGGCGTTGAGAGTGGGTCAGATGGCGGATAGATTTCTGAAACTACCGTAACCGTAGCTCAATAAAGCATGCTGCCGGGCTAGTTGCTCTAACATCTTTTAAAAACTGGAAAAAGACCCTGGCGCCAAACAAATTAACACACACAAAAGAGAGAGACAAGAGAACCACGCACAGTCCGTTGCCTGTCCGTGTCCCCTTGTCTCTCTCTTTTGTGTGTGTTAATTGTTTTGCGCCAGGGTCTTTACCGTAACCGTATATTGAGTAAAGTATGAACGAGACTGTTGTAAACAAGAGTATTTCTTATCAGTCAAAAAGTGACAAAAGAATTGGCTGCCGTTTCCTGTTTCGCATAGGTCCTAAATCGGCAATTAGGTCCTGTGTTAATGTTACCATCAGTAGTAGTATAACTGCTCTGCGGAGCGAACAAAAGAAAATCCAACACCAGTTGGCGGAAGATTTAATTGTGTACAGAATACGAGAACTTGAACACATGGAAACCACGACCTCTGATGCGATGCGATGGCATCAGGGACTGTCGTCATCGTCAAAGGTGGACGGGCGGTCGTAGTGCTCAGCTCTTTACCGCAATCTTTGAATTTGCGTTCTCTCTTGCTTTGTTCTCAAAAGACATCGTTAGTTTTATTCCTAATATATTAGGTAAAAGCGATTGCGTAAAAGCCAACGTCTCTGTCTGCGAGTAGATTGAATATATATTACGTGAGAGCAGGAGCGCTCGTGAATTGCGATTACCTTCCACATAAAATTGACGTCTGTTCGCATTACAGCTGAAAGAAGTTTTATTCATTTCTTTCCTCGCTGCCTGGTTACAACCTATTACTTTTAATTGTCTTTTTTCCTATATGATGGTGAAATGTTCCGACTAAATTTCACCAGATCATCTTTACTCATACTCTGAAATATGACACAATGACTTCTTTCCTAATAACAATGGCCAGCTTTGGCAGCACACTGTCGCCGGTAATCACAAGGATTAGGATGTTTGGGCGCCGATACCGAGGGTGCGGGTTCTAGCCAGGCTATAGCGGCCGCGTTTCGATTTAGGTGGAATACAAAACGTCCACCTATTTTGCAATTCCAGTAAAAGAACTCCAGGTGGTTTAAATATCCACAGCTCTCTAGTACAGCATTGTGCGTAGCCGATTCCTTTGGGCCATCGACCCGAAACACAAACTGACTAAACTGAAAACTGAAAAGACAAAATATGGCCAACAAGACAGGCAACAATACAGTAATTTGTTATACAGCCAGCTTAGTATCCCATTTTGGGTAATGAGCCAAAGGAGGAAACAGGATAACCATGAACGGCAACCCACTTTCGGTGCGCTCCTTTCTGTATGACCCCTTTTTTAGTCTGCCTTATCTTCAATCCCCTTAGATGCGAACAGCAGGTGTTCCTGACATCTTGCTGCTTTCGCCGTGGACGCTAGGCCTCCGTCTGAACCAAGTGCTCAGCTAGCATTGCGGACTCGTAGGGGCCATTGGTCGTGCATCGCCGTCCTGTTGCCTGGAGAGTAGAAAAACACGTTTCAACAGGTGTTAGAAGTTGATGCTAAAGAAAAGATGCAACTTTGCTACAGATTTATACCATTATTATTTCAGTATGACGGCAAATAAAGCGATGCACTCAATTTATCTTTACTACACAAACCTTTTATGTACGACACTAATTTTCATTTTTTTGTTCCTTACACTTCTGCCCGTATACTTCTAAATGAATACTTCTAAAGGAGAAACTGTATTCGTAGCAGATAATTGTTGCTGTTCTTGGTGCTGCTGTTTACAGGTACACGCTCAAAACAATATGATGGACACTTGATCTTGCAGAGTATGACATGATAGCGTAGGCTCGGCATTCAAGAGCATTGGAAGGTTTATTGTAATATCACCCGCTCATATGAAAGAAGCAGCTCGAGTTGGTAGCTTCTGCCTAAACTTAACGTCAGTCAACCCTAGGTTCAGTCAGCGCGTGGCCATGCCAGCTGCTAGCGACAGCCCAAAGCGCCGTGCTGGTGATTTCTCGCTCACAACGCCAACGCCGACAACGCCAACGCCTGATGTTCTGGTAAACGGAGCCGTTAAAGCTGTCGCGTTGAACCCGAAGCCCGGAAGAGAAGTGACAGCTGCTCAGCGTGCCTCGGAACATAGGTCAGCGGAAGTGACATTCTGAAACTAGGAGAATAAAAGCTCTGCACTGAAGATGGTCACACGAGGGGTGACCTGTCGTGGTAGAAAAAACAATTAATTTGAAAATATTTAGGCAAAGGTTTAACCTTGCTGAGCCTAATTAACCAAACCAAAAGCGGCAGCACGTTTAGCTCAACCAACCTCTGATCGTCTATGTCTGGGCAAGCCACGTCCACTGGATGATCGGATCGAAGAAGCTACGGAGGGGTGTAGTAATACGGCGAAATATTTTCACCTATACACAAAAGCTATTCTTGTAAGAAACGCGATAATTTTAAAGGGCATGTTATACAAAAATAAATTCTAGGGGACACTTTAGATCACTGAACTACAAAGAGGCGAAAGCCTCTATCGCGCCGTGGTCCGAAGCCCTCTACTATGGCACCTCTTTCTCTCCGTTTTCACTCCCACCTTCGCAATTAAGCAAGAGCATAAGCTTCCAGCCAACATATAAAGCCTCGCTTTAATCGAGGCGTATGAACATGCCTTAGTGGCCTAGGGATAACGGGAATGCAAGGATTTTGGCAGTCTGATTGTGATATCACCCTCCCTTATGAAAGAAGAGACCCGAAATGGCAGCTACTGCCAAACGTACTGTCAGGAAGCCCTACATTCAGTTAGTACTCGGCCAGGTCAGCTGCCAGCTACTCCTAATTCATCCTCTTCTTTCTCCTCCTTCTATTATCCTGCTTCTTCCTCTTCTTCCTTTTCTTCTTCTTCCAGCCTTTGGATATAATGGACGGACGATCACTGCAAATATGAGCGCTTAAAGCCTTTGGCCTTAAAACCATCCTGTGCCGGCGTCGGCATCTTGAGCGAAAAATTCCGGACATGGCGCTTACAAATTATACCTGGCAGCTGACATGGCCAGGCACTGATTCTTCGATGGTGTGTGTGACTAACCGAGAACACATGATTTCAGAAAGTTTAGAGGAGATTCCAACTCCGGTTGCTCATCTGTGGCGGGAAGGTAAAATAAAAATCAATCTCTCAGGACTCTTGTTTGCCGAGTTCATGCACGTGAACGTGGAATCGCTACAGCGTCATGCCCGTAAGTGCAAAGCGTAAGTGCCTCCCTAGATTATTTACATGTAAAGTATTGCAGAGGTACAAACATTTTTTTCACAAATAAAGCATTCAAAATATTTTTCTCGACCAATGTCCTCGCAACAAGCAGTGGTTGTTCAGCTACATATCTGAAAAAGAAATTACAACATATCGGCAAATCTTTCAGAATAAACGAATTAAATGATATTTCGTCTCGCAGCGCAACCTCATTCTATGTGCAAAGAATTCCACAACTGTTGTCGAGTTTTTGTGCCAAATTCAAGAGAAGAAATGTTTCCACTTATAAAAGCGGAAAGTGAGAGCATAGTGACCAAAAAGAAAATACACGGCCAACCATGTTTAGAAAAATGTAGCGAATCTTTCCCGTGGGTGGTGAGTGGCCTACGGACAATGTAAGCGCTGTGCAATAAATTTCACATGCAGGGAGAGAGAGAGAGAGTACTTTGTTTCATTACCGTCATTAACGAAATATCGTGAACTAGGATTGCTGTCACTGAGTGGAGCAGAACAAAATCACAAGGAGGCGAGAAGGGATGCCGAGATCACTGGTCAACAGTTTGACATAATCTTGTGAGAGAAGTGAAGTCCTCTTGTCGAAATGACGACGAGCGGAGTGAGACTACCTGCACTACTTCTGTTCAATTCTGAAATGTGTTGTAGAGAAGCATAATATCGTCATGTATCTCTTCCTGGGTCAGAGTGGGGCGTATGAACTTCTTTTAATAATTGTGATGGTCTGCAGCTGCGTAAAAAGATAAGAGGCGCAGACGTTGTCCTAGATTTCCCTATCGCTTGCTCTAGCAAGAGCGTGCTATTTTAAATCCGTCTTACAGGAGGGCTACCTTTGTTGGATCCAACTGAAATGTTCGGAGTGTTTCATTATTTTCTTCAAGTCGACTACATCGCCCGAAATAAATGCTTGATAAAAAAAGGAATGAACGACCAAATGAATTGCATCGTTAACTACATTCAGCGTTCTCAGTTTTTTTTTTTCCCCGAGAGTGCTGTTTCCGCACGGAGGTGTCCTCGTAAATCGCGCCGCTTCCACCGGAGACCAGCCGGTGCCTCGACCATTCGCCGGGGAACACTGGACGTTGCTGAAACACGTCCGCATCGTGGAATGGCGCATTTGCGTGATTTGCAGCTGCTGCTTGGCGAAAACACTGTACCCAAGAAGCAACTTCTACACACGAGAACGAGATGAGATTGGGGAAACACTAGGGTGCCTCTGACACGAACGTGCTTGGAACGAGCGTCAGCTGTAGCTACCACGGTGCAAGAGAGAGATAACTTTCACGCTCTGGCTAAGGGCTGCGAAAGCAGAAAGCGTTGTAATGAGGAGCAGGAAACGGCTGTGCACTTAGAGGAATGCAACAAACGACCTCCTCCAAGAAAAGCGAGATAAGAAACTCGGTCACCCCCATGCTTTGCTCCCGTTCAACATCCCTGTTGCGTCTGAAGAAGTACTCATACTCGCGTACATCTTAAGAGGACGAAACAGGCCCGTTCTTACCGACATACAATATTTTCGGCCATGGCCAGACACAAGACTCAACATATGTATCAAAAGCGTCTTATACCCTCTTGAACAGTAATTAAAGGAGAAATCTTTCTGGGCTCACGATTAAAATTTCGCGTTCGCGACATGTTCGCGAGATTCCGCGAGATATGCCCGCGAGACGTCGCAATAGTTTCTGACATCGACATAATCTCCTCTTTCGGAGAGCTAGGCCTTCATTCTCGAATGTCGAAGAGAGGAGTCCTGATATGCCGATATCGCCGACGGTGCAGCCAAAGAAAAGAAATTAAAGCAAACACACAAACACGCAAGATAATGGTATAAGAGAAGAGGTGGAGGAAAGAGGTAGAATAGAAGGGACTTTCTATATTATGCTCTTAAGAGAAGCTAAGTGCAACCCTGCCATTTTTTACTGCGTTCCTATAGACTCTGCTTCGACGCATCGTAACGCAGCTCAGTACGCAAGCGACAACAATATTGATTAAACTTTTATAGTGTTGAAGCATGTTCAGTTCTATGTGTAGACTGAAGTAATATCGCTAAGGGTCCACTAAACATGCTTGTCGCCCAGAGGGAGTCATTTATTGTGTAAGCCAAGGCATGTTTTTTTCAGTTTTAACACTGTAGTTCTAGCTTAACTGCCGCAGTGAGCCTCTCGATGGGACTCAGAGAGGTGTCTCGCTCAAATTTGAGGCATATCTCAGTATTTCCGGTGCGAGGCTCGCATCATCTTCTTCGTCATCAGCCTAGTCGGTGCATTTTAATGCGAGATAAAATTAAGGAACAATGAATATGTGGGTCTTAGACTGGGAAAACGTTTATTGCATAGGGCTTTGTTATTTTGCTTGGTCGGTTAGAGACTAACGGCTGTCTAGGTACGGTTGTCGTGAGAAACCTGCTCGAGGTACTGTTCTATCACGGGGAGACTCTATTTAGCCCCTTTTGCGAAAAGCAGCCTCGTGTTTAAATATAACAATGAATGACTCATACGCAACGCAAAAATATGCGTCCTGGGAACCAATAAAAACTTTGCGGAAGTAATTATTATCTAGCAAGCGGATCCAGGATGCGCATAACGAAAATTAGTTGCATACGAGAAAAATATTTGATCGTCAAATATGATATGCCGCAGGGAGAATATTTAAAAAACCCGACGGCAAGATAACGTCAGACACTATGTACCAAAGCATGACTGGGTTCTCGCCTGCAGTCTTCCACGTCCTGTTTTGCTCAACACGTGTCGCGCTCGAAGATTCACGTTTTATTCTCGCACCGATTTTCTTTACCCTCCTGTCAGAAGTTTCCCTTTGTGATGTTCTATATAGCGTTTTTATCTTCACCAGACTAAAGGCAGTATTTCGTAACTCGAAATTTATGATGCAAGCCAAGCATTCGCGTAAGTCTCTTCGACACAGATCCAATATGCAGCCGGATATTGAACCGAGTGTCGTCTTATTCTGGATTTCTTTTCTTCGTGACAGGTACGCTCGCTTGATATTTTTTGCACTGCGGAAGCATAGGCTTCTTGTTATGAGCTCCCTCACTTGGCAGGTCATACAAACAACAAGAGAATTTTCACTGTATGCGATAGGCAATACCTAGCTTCTGCAGCCCGGAATAAGAAAGAACATGCATTTATCGCAGCTTGTAAGGTGCGGGATGTTCGACATTGGGCGTGAGACGACAGCAAGCTTCATAAAACGCGTGGAGGTGTTTTGGTGTCACGTCGAGGGCATCTGACCTGTAAGTTTCACATGAATTTGCACTATTGTAAATATTCCGCGTGTTATCAGGAGAGAAAATCCTCTAGTAATCGCTACTGAAGAGAGGCGTAGCTCCAATATAATTCGCTATAGCCCAAAATTATTTATACATCGACATAATCGTTCTCTACTAGCAATTGCATGCTCTGTAGAAATTTGTACCTCACTCTAAATGGACCAACAATTTATTACCAGGCGATATTTAGGGTTCGTGAAGCCAGAAAAAGCATTTGTATTTGGTTTTAGCTCATGCATCTATGCCCCTGCCATGACCACGTAGGCAACCGCATGTAAAGGTTCTTTTAGAAGAACAAGCAGATGGACCACTCAGCTTTAAACCTCGATTGATGACACCCAAACAAGATAGCATGTTACACTGAAAACATAAAAAAAAAATGGCAGCCGCTGTTTCACCAAAGACGGCAAATGAGTTTGTTGTGAAACCTTGTTTCTTATTACAGAACCCGAGACACATTAAGAGTGAGGAGAATAAAGAGAAACGCTGACGATTACGATGATAGGTAATGCAAAACTTGAGTGCAACAAGTCCTTAGCGTCGAAGGAAATATTTTGTCTTCTCCTTCAGCAGCAGTGAAGGAGAAGCATGCACCCGTCCTTTCAGCTGGACGTCTGCGAGAACTGTGCATCTGGTTTTGCAGTGTCAACCAGCAGTCAATCGCAGAAAATTTATGCAAGCCAAATATAGCGCGACTGACGACATTTCTGTTTCAGCACTGAAACCTAGCGTTAAATTGAGAAAATTCTCTCAAGCCGATTATTACGGAAATTTACATAATACTTCTCGATACTTCTGCGACGCAACGTGTTAGCGATGCGATTTTATTATGAAAATTGGTGATTTTAATCGAGTAGTTCGGGCTTTTTTTCTTTCTCGCGTTTGCTCCTACCCCGCCGGGATGGCGCAGTGGTTACGGCGCTCGACTACTGTTCCCGAGAACGCGGGATCGAATCCCGGCCTCGGCGGCAGCTTTTCGATGGAGGCGAAAAGCAAGGCGCCCGTGTGCTGTGCGATGTCAGTGCACGTTAAAGAACCCCAGGTGGTCAAAATTTCCGGAGTCCTCCACTACGGCGTCTCTCATAGCCTGAGTTGCTTTGGGACGTTAAACACCACAAACCAAACCAAACCGTTTGCTCCGTTGCTATGCCCGATAATCTTATGAACGAGCAATGCATAGTTAAGTAACAGTAGCCGAGAAAAAAGTTGCTCCCCAGGTTGACCTGTGCTAACTATAGGGTAGTAAGTATAGGTGATCCCCTGGGCCACCCTGCCCACTGGTTACAGCGATGTCCTTCTAGACAGGGGCAGGCGAGTACGAGCTGTGCTCTCTAAGCGGTGTTGCTTTACGGCGAACCAGTGAGGCCCATAAGTGAGTTATAATGCAATGAGGGTTTGTGAACAGAATATATCTGAGCCACATTTCTGAACAGTTAGATGGTATACGCCAGAGCTTCAGCGTGGAAAGCTTCAGATACACGGGTTTCTCATTTCGCATACTATCATGCTAACCAAAAAATATTAGCAGAGGATTAAATATTTTTTCGCAAGAAATATAACTGTGAAATTGTGAACACTATACAGGTAGCCCCATAAAAACACTCGGGGTACGACAACCTAAGTACCTTATTTTGTGCTGCGGTAGAAGCCGATACATACCATGCATACCGCAAATACTAATCATGCCTTACCCCACAAAACGTATGACCGCACAGCCAATGTATCACCCTATACATCCTTTATATTGATTGGAGGCTGTCATCTCCCTGTTGCAGTCCCCTTTCGATTTCTTCCTTGTCTCCAAAACAAAGGGAGAGTGTGATCTTTTTCCTTCCTCTTTGAGGCTGAAGGTCGCAACCGGCTATCTCAAGTATCGCCCTGGGATGGTGACAGGGTTCTCGCCCAGTAGCAACCATCTGATATCTCCCACTCCTCCCCTGATATAAGAAATAAAAATTTGGCTCTTTTTTCATTGCTATTTTCCAAACATGGCAGACGACATATCGCAGCTGGCTCTTTCGTGTAGCAGAGTTAGTTTGTGACAGGTTGCTTTTGACATTTGTCTGACGACACTTGGCAACAATGTGACCCCGTAAACATCGGATTTCACTTCAACGGCACTTCAATACTATCGCATAAATCCTAACATTGCAGACTATGCAATAGTTTTAAGAGAAAAAAAAAGCTCGCTATTTAAGAACGCGAATTTTATCAGACGTGTCTGCCGGTGATTGTTCAGAGAGAAGTAGATAAAGAAGAGTGAAGAAAAAATAAAATAAAAATTTAAAGTATTATCTTGATTAAAGTGGGCATCCACCGAAAGGGTAAGTAAAGAAGTCCTAAATTGTGGGGAAAAGACTTCTGTGTTCCACCGACGGGCAGATGAAACGTTCGGTGTAGAGCAAATAGATGGAGAAAGGTAAGATGTACGTGCACAAAGATTTTGAGGTATGTCCAACGTCTTCAAGATAAAAGCATGCAAAAACCTGGGCTTGAAATTAGGCTGATGACTTCAATTTTCACACTTTGTTCGGGAAATATTTGCACAAATATTAGTAACGATCGTCGTTGATCAGTCCTCTTTGAACGCTTTTACAAAGATCATGTTCAATGACGTGAAGCAAAGAACGGCAAATATATCATACGATAACTTTCAGAGGCAGAAATGTAGATGCATACCCAGTTTAAAGATTCAACTCTTACTTAATTGTACCTTCATTTGAAATTAATACTACAATCAAAGGAACTGATCTTTTACGAAAGCCGTGTACCTAGGAACAAATGCGAACGCACGAAATTCAAAGGTGCGTGTATTCAGGGCGACAAGTATTAGTTGAGCAGATTGGATTATGCAACCAGGGAGGAAATAGATAACTAAATGGCAATTGCATGAATCTCCCTTCTGCAATGTAACCGATTATTTTCATCATCAGTATATCTCGTGCACTGCGCGGAAAGCCTACCTCATACTGCGTTGAACAGATAGCTCAGACAAGAGGCGCGAATGTGGATATAGGGCACAATACTGCGAAGCTTTATGGTTACTCGCAAGTGCGCCAACCTTTGAAGCTTTTGTAACCGTAAGCTCGCCGTTTATGCGGAAAAATGCATTTAGCTGAGAACCTTCCTTGTGCCATTGCTCGAAATCTGTTTGTTGCTGTATGTGCTGCCGTTCTCGGAAATGCTGGCACCCAACCCATAAGATGGCGTTGGCGTACGGCATCGCTAAAGGCCTCAGTGTTGAGCAAGGTCTGTTTGCATTTGTATCGAAGTTATTGGCCAACCTTTTTTGTGGATTGGTCAGGGTGGTGTGATGTTACTTCGCTTCCTATGTAGAATTCATCTGCGAGTGTAGTTGGAGGCTAGCTTTTGAGACGTATTCGAATCACATATTCACCTCCAGTTGTATGCCTTCATCACCACTACACATCACGTGACTTTGCGCAACGGCCCCCTTCGCAGGAGCAAAAGGAGAACAGAGGTCGCCCTCATCACGAACTCGATCACGTGGTTGTGCACGCCAGACGGGGTAGCACGGGAAGCGACCGTCGCAGCATCGCATCGCGCAAGGTAACGTTAACCTCCATACGCGCATCTGGTCCTAAGTGTCTGTGCTGATTTTTTCCTAACCACCTTCCTTAAATATTTTGTAAGCTTGGGGAGACACTCTCCGCAGCGAACAGAGTGACTAACTCATGACCAAATGGAAGCGTACTGAGGCTTACGTGGATCTAAATTTCGGTTACCATTAAAACTGCTATCCTAGTTCGTCGGATAACGTCGAGAGAGTGCAAATACACGACACCTGAAAATGAGTGAAAATTGGTTTCGAGGACATTCAGGGCTTTGTAACTGTCACATATCGGTGAACACATCAACCGCACCTTTAGGGAAAGAAGGTAGGAGTGAAAGAAGAGGAAACATAGTGCAGTACGGAAGGGCCCAGAAATAATTTGTTCACATAGCGATATACAAAGTATGTTGACATTGCACAGTCTAAGGGCGCCTTGTGCATTTGCCGTGACCGCCGTGACTTAGTTCGAACCCGAGCGTTCGGTTTTGCAGTCACCCGTCAAAGCATGCTTCACCACATGTTGGGTCTAAATGCGGAGGAGCAGCTCTCGCCAAACAGCTTCTCTGTGCTGTCATATATAGCATCGACCACAAAGATGCCTGATTCATACTTAGTTCTCACCCGAGCATTCGGCTTTGTAGTCACCCGTCAGAAGCATGCACCCCCGCAGGTTTGGTATAAATGCGGAGAAGCAGCTTTCGCCAAACAACTCTGGGCTGTCATATATAGCATCGACCGCAAATATGCCTCATTCATATTTAGTTCGAACCTGAGCTTTCGGTTTTGTAGTCACCCGTCAAAGCATGCTTCACCGCAAGATGGGTATAAATGCGGAGAAGCAGCTTTCGCCGAACAGCTTCTTTGTGCTGTCCTATATAGCATCGACAAGGATGCCTGATTCATACTTAGTTCGAACCCGAGCATTCAGCTTTGGAGTAGCCCATCAAAGCATGCTTCACCGCAGGTGGGGTATAAATGCGGAAAAGCAGCTTTCGCCAAACAGCTTCTCTGTGCAGTCATATATAGCATC
>JAJIZL010124305.1:93681-108176 GCA_023969395.1 Amblyomma maculatum | reverse complement strand
CATGCTTCACCTCAAGATGGGTATAAATGCGGAGAAGCAGCTTTCGCCGAACAGCTCTATCGCAAAGATGCCTGATTCATACTTGGTTCAAACCCGAGCATTATTCGGCTTTGTAGTCACCCGTCAAAGCATGCTTCACCATAGGTTGGGTATCAATGCGGAGAAGCAGCTTTCGCCAAACAGCTTCTATGTGCTGTTATATATAGCATCGACCACAAAAATACCCGAGTCATACAACAGTGAATATCAAATAATGACTTTCTGCCATTTCTGGCATTAGAGTCTCGGATAATTGTGTTTTTATTGGTGTCAAGTTGTCCGTATTCATTGTCAGCATATTTTATTCGACAAGCAGTGGGTAGGACTTACAGAATCACACTGCTTAACGCAAAGTGCTGCTGTCACAACTACAGTACCTCTTTCAGCCTTAATGGTATCCGAAAAATGGTGGTTGTTTATATTAAGAGCGCTGTGCGGCGCTTCATCTTTAACATTGGTGCACGTGCAGCTTCATCTTCATCATTCGTTCTTGTAGATATCCACCGTAATCGCTGAGTGTGCTTTTCTTCGGTGAGCACCCGGACTTCATGTCTCCAATAAACCTGGTCGGCCGAGCCCCTCCTTACACGTGGTGGAGGTGCGTCTTGATTCCTCTGCTGCCTCGTAACCTGCATCTATCTGGAGCTCCGTTCCGGTCGCCGCTTGACCTCTACTACCATCGTCACCCAAGAGGGGAACGCCGCTGTTTCGGGTTCTTCCAACTCCACCTCAGCTCAGGGGGTGTGTTCAAAGCAGCGACAGGCGATGGCCTGCGCTTTGTGGTAAGGCGATTCCATGGGTTACATTGCGATCAGAAAGCGCTATAAGCCTTTCCCTGTTATCAATGTCAATAGAAGTAAACGCGAGAAGTTGATCGCATCCAGGGGCAAAATTGAGTCAGTAGCGGCAAGCAGGCGACATCGGGGCTCAGGCGGATCAGAAAACAAATCGATCATTCATGTGGATCACCCTGTCACGGCATGAAATGCTGGCTGAGGCGGCAGACAGAGCATTTCAGCCAAATATATTAGGGTGAACGCAAAGCGACATCTCGGCACTTGTTTTGGCGGACACCGTAAACAAAAACAAATTAGAGGGTCTCTTAGATGTCTCTTGAAAGGTGAATAGCAAAAACCTGCCCTTCCTCTCATTATCTGCGTCTCATTGTTTTCCTCTTATCGGCGTTAGTAGCAGTAATGGATATAATTGGTTTACACGAAAGGAAACGCACAATATCTGTCACACTTTTTCCGGCAAGTATGTTTGGACGGAAACGTCATCGCTCCTGTCGTGTGGCATTCCTTTGTGCGCGTTCAAATGTGGGATTGCAGATGGCAGGAACGCAAGAAAAGAACACATCTCGCGGAATCTCGCGGAATATGACAGATCTCGCGTACAACTCTCGCGCACGGGATTTTGTTCCATGAGCCCAGAAAGACGTTCGCCTTAAAAATCGCACAGTACACTTAGCAGAAGGCTGAATGATTGCACCATTAGACCCATGGATTTCAGGTCCATAGTAAGGCGTTTTCACTTTGGGCAAGCTGGAACAAAGGTCAGCGCGTATCACAGAACAGAAACAGAAACACAGAAAAGCCTCAACAGGTAAACCTTCACCTCAAACTAAGATCATATTGGAGAGACGTTCCGGAGGAATTTGTGATGGCCGAAGAATGTAGTTTTCCCTCCTAAAACTGCACTGGTCAGTTTGAAGTAGAGGGGGATGGGGGGGGGGGGGTGCTCTGAAAAGTTTGGCGAAGCGGCGAGGTGTAGAGTCGAAAAGGCGAAGGGGAGCAGCTTCTGGAAGGCCAGTAACCATGATGCGGAGAGGAAATTTTGGAGGGAATGATGAACGTCGGGGATAATCAGAAATGAGCGGTGGTTAGAGCTGGATAAGTGGGAAGGATAGTTTGTTTCAAAAAAGCCGCAGCCGTGACATTCATTTTGATGTCGGTGCCGGCAATATTTATATCCTTCAAGCTTAGCCGATTTTCAAGTATTTTAATTATTTCTGATTACTGAGGTCCAAAATAAGCAAAACAGTAAATATTTTCCTTCTTGAGATGTTTCGACACTGTGAGCATTCTGTTCGCTGATTTATATAAAACGGGTTTGAGTGATACTGCAGATTTTGAGCCTCATCACTAACTATTTTCTACTCTTTATAACACAGATCTTTCAAAATTTACGTTTATTGCCCACCGTATCGTATGTTCTTTTACACTATGTAGGTAGGAACAAATTTATTATTTATCAAACAATCAAGTGACAGAAGAACGAAAAAAATGAAAAAAAGCAAGAGTTCCTTGTTCGTAGGCCAGAATATATAGCACCTGCGCTGACTTTCAGAGATTAGTTGGAATCAAAAAATAGGTGACAATTTATTTATTACCTAGAAATCAATTATAACGCATGGAGGACAGAACCACGAAGAAAAATGGATGATTTGACATATTAATTATATCAAAAGCGCGCAACTAATTTAAACTTGCACTTCAAGCTTGGATTGTTGTGGCACCAAGAACAAAAATATTTGGAGTGTCTAGTACAGGAGCTACCTTTAACGCACATTGCAGTTTGCGGACCGTACGACCTTTCTACGGGCTCGTTTTGGAGCCTGTTTCTATACCGCACCCGTCTAGGTTGTGTGCAATAAGTTTCATAAAAAACAAGAAACGCTTCCTATTGTTTTCACTATATGTGCCGTACGCTGGAGCATCTAGATGGACGCCCATTGACTGAAATTAAGATCTTAGGTCCCTGGCCACGGCGATCGTATACGGTGAAGGCCTCCCAGGGACAGCTCCGCTTTATGAAAAGCACAAGCCTAATCGGTAGACTATGATTTTGCTGTTATGTTACGAGATATGACTGCGCCGTGATGTGATGTGACATGTCTGTGATGTGACTGTACTAACTTCACCCATCCCTCTCTTATAACTTTTATATCCACTCACCCCTTTCCCCCAGTGCAGGGTAACAAACCGATTGCTGTTACTTGTTAACATCCCTGCCTTTTCTCCTCATCTTCCTCCTCCTCACCTTATTCTGTCTATGTACTGAAAATCGAAAGAGTTCTACCCGTACATTGAGCTAGGTCTTTTTCACAGCCATAAGTGACCAGCATTATAGTTCCTGGGATCAGGGCAACGAATCAACTTTTTTTTTTTTCTGAAAGCATCCGGTTACTATAGAAACTAATCATTGCTTCTTCTGCCGCTAAGGATTCGTTGATTTGACAAAACATCTCCTAAACAAGGGAGCAGTAAGGTTTCCGAGAAAAAAGAAACAAAAACGTCGGTACAAAGCAAGAATTCCACCTGTGAATATATTTCTGGTGTAAACCCGAGAAGTTCAGGATTAAAAAGAAACGAATGCAGAACTTTGGAGCTGACTGCAGGGAGAACGCCAAGAAGATAGAGGAATGTGAAAGCTGTGCGGAGTGCATTCTTTCTTTCGCTTTGTATTTCCACGCTGTTGTGAAGAATGCTCTGCGAATTTGAAGCAACTCGCATTGTTTGCCTCATTTGAAACAATCACACATCTTGGCAGCATAGTTCCAACTGCAATGCATAGCTCAGTGGAGTATCTGCGGCTTGGCTGCAGGAATGAAATGTCAAAACTTCAAAGTGCCGCATTCAGTTGGAACTTTGCAAAATAATTATAGGCACTCCAAGAGATGTACTTAATATAACGGCATCTCCCGTCGCTTGTAGGCTTAAGTTCTAGATATCCCCGGCATTTTACGTCTTGTGAAGTGTTCTATGTATTTTGAAGCACTGTAAGGCGTCAAGAATTCAGGTTAGCAAATATTTGTTACATTTTGACAACGTCTGTGCTCATTTGTCAGGAAGTATTAATAAAAATAACGCATTCTCAAACGCGCAGCCATTTCTTTGTGGGGCGCTGAATTGCTTTGGTAGACTTCTAAATCCCGTTCTAAGGCGCAAGCACTTTCTTGCGGTTTATTGAGCCCTTAATTTAGTGTTTATTAAAATCAACAAAAACGCACCACCGGCCACTTCGTACCTTATCGCTAAATCGAAGATAGGTTGCGTATAATCGAGAAAAGTATCAGTTAATTCCTGGGGACATATCTGTGACAGTGCGGATCACATATGATTCATCGGTTTCCTTGCCGTACTTAGAATTAATGATCGAAGAAAAGCTGTTGTGTCGTAAAAAAAGGTAGACAACGCATGTTGAGTTATAGATATAGAGCTATGTCGTTGCAACGGAATCAGAACTATTTCATGCAAATTAGCAGCCAGCAAAACTGCTTGGAAAACTTCGAATCGCAAAACTGAAAGTTCGGACCGACAGAAAGCAGAGAAATAAATAGTTTGTAGTAATAATAGGAGCGTGCCTCCTCGCTTTCGTGATTTTATGCGAAATACCTTACACAGTTTGTAGACGGAAGAGTGACCACTCTTTCTACACATGGGTATTCGACCACCTACTCTTTGTCAACACATTTCTGTGTGCTTTTAATTCTTGAAAAAAAAAATGAACACAAATAGAGCCTACGACACACAATACCTCGATCGTTTGTGGCAAGATTAACTAGTAAAACACTTGTTCAGCAAGTTCAAATGTTTGAATGGTGTAAGTTTGAGCGGGGGCCTCAAATTCCAATATACTGCGAAGTGGTGATTGAACTATTTTCTTCTTTGAAATAAAAAGCGTGACGTTGTCATTCGATCACTCCTGGAAGTTCGAGCTAACAATTTCCCTGGAAAAAATGACAAACGCAAACGAGATGATGACCAGGTTTTTATTAGCATTTTGGTTGTGGCTAACGCTTAAACGCAGAAAACCAGGTCGCCGTGCAAAGCAGCTGAAACTTATTAGGCACTATTTTACAAGCATTAGAAAATATTCTTTATCTGTTTAATAATGTTTAGTTGACAGTTAACGCAGTCACTGGAAAGTTGTGTACACCAAAACGATTAAAAGAAAATTTCAGCTCTGGTTTGGTTTATGGGATTCAACGTCCCAAAGCGACTGCTATGAGAGACGTCAATTCCACCCTTTATTCACCTTGTGCCCAAATAATCAAATGCTGGCAAAAGGCATATATTACAAAGATATCATTTATTATATCCCCTTATAACTGCGGGAAGAGAAAACTAAAGAGTTTGGAAACAGAGAAACAGAAAGAGCTGACACATAAGCAACGAAGGAAGTAAAAACCATTGTACGGCTATATCGAGTGTTTTATTATCTGCAAATGTTCTTGTAGATGTCCCCAGATAGAATATAAATTCACACGACAGCTGTTAAAGTGTATTCAAATGGCCCTTTATACTGATTATGGCGCTACCATGACGGGAAGACGAGGAAAAAACAAGAGCAGAGGACGGCGTTTTCTGAAAGACATAAGCTTATTGTGGCTGGATTGCTCCAAGGAGGGCGCAAAACTAAGCCCAAGAAAAAGTGACAAGGAAAACTTTCCGTCGTAAAGAAAAAATCAGAAATCACACCGAATGTGTTCACTTCAGGAATGAGATTTGTTCTCAATGTGCTTAAAATTTGGAGGGGAATCGGATCCGAGATCAAGCATGAGCGTTTACTCAGTTGATCGAAAAACAGAAGTTTAATTTGTTTTGCTTTCTTGCATTTCTTTTCTGTGTTTCAGGGTGTGTGCGAATGCCAGGGATAAAACGGACAAAACAAAAACAAAGTAGAAACTTATATAATACCTATGGCATGTTTGTTTATTCTAAAGACATCTTTACAACCGAGGCCTTCAAAAAAGACCCTGTTTCATATCGCTAGGAATTTCATCACAGTCCAGCTTTGATGTCATCCCACTCCGCAAGCCGGAGTAGAATGAAAATAAAACGAGATGTTTTATGGGTTGTTTCATTCCTCCTGCATCACCCGGTGTCAGAAGAAATGTGTGCAGAAATCACGGAATCAGGGCACTGTAAACATTGCCTCGAAATGTATACATGACCACCCCGAAAGAAGAAAAGGGAAAACACTAAGATAGAGCGCCGACCAGGATGCCGTATACTGCTCTAAGGCTTCTTCGTGAACATGTTCGAGAGTTCTTTGAATGCACTATTTTCTATGGCAGGTCTGTATTATAAAAGAAAACCTAGGGAGTTAGGAACGTACAGCGTGTAATTTTCTCAATGCACAGTTGCCCACACACCGCTCCACAACGCTAGAAGCACACTTGCATCCTCACCAACGGGTAACCTAGGACTATAGACTTGATTTTCTAATGTACGCACATCTCCATGGATTGTGTTTATGTATTCATACGTACCTGAAAACGCTGCGTCGGGACCGCCAGGTTATCAATGCTTTCAGAAGTGCTTAACAGAAATTGTTTCATTAGAATGTTCTTGACATGTTTGTGGATGGCTGTAGAACTTCGTAAGCATTCTAGATGGAGACACGATAAAACAGCGGTTATCGCTCATTGAAGCGGAACATGAAAACGCAGATGCCCAACAGGCGAACCCCATCGCTTCCTTACTCTACGCAAATGAAACAATCAGAACAAAACGGCGAAACCTCGCTGTGTTCAGCCACTCTTGAGAGGCGACATTTCCGATCAACTCCGTGCAGTGGTGTTGGAGGCTGACTCTGCGCCAGTCAGTTCGAGTTCAGATTGGCAGAACTGGCGAGGAGGGAGAACATTTAATTATTGGCGAGTGCAAACCCATTCCTGTCAGCTACTATTGTGGACACGAAGGACAGTATTAAAATGCCGTTGCGCTTTGACTCACTGCCACCTAGCACGGATAATAACAGTCAGTCGCAGGACAAATTCGTATATGTTCTTCAATATTCCTCACCATTCCTCTGTGGATTCATGTCGGCGGAGCTTAACCGTGAAGGTGATCCGCAGAGATGCACAGCTATAAATGATCGACCAAAGGGAACCAAATGTCATGAGCAAGAGCGAAAGATCTTTTGATCTACGTTAGTAATTCAGCCATCAAAAGACTACTGACTACAACCTTATCGATCAATTGGTATGGGGTGAAAACTAATATTCTGCATTTTTTATGCCCATGTTAAAAGTTACTTGTTACAAAAAAAGGGATATTTATGCTTCTAAAGAACTCTACTTTCAATGTTCTTCTACCATTCGACTCGAACTTGGGACGTCCACATTACAAAGGGTTGGCTGGTATTGTTTAGAAATGACTGGCTTTGTATAGAATATCGCATTTTACTTGTAAAGTGGGCCACTGACAGCGGAACCAGTATCTCGCGCTCTGCTCTTTCCTTGTTTACAAAGGCTCTGTTTCCGGCGATAATATACGCTTTTCCGTTCGAAGGCCGAATTATATCGACACAGGCTAACTTCAGACTGCATTAAGTGGACATCGAAGTGGATAAAACGGTGCAGCACAAACAAAGAAACACGAAAGACGCACAATATACGACACTCGTAGAGGCAACGCAACAGTGTGATGGCAAGCGCTCTGCCGTCGCCATTACGTTTCTTTCGAAGCCTTTTTTCTTTGTTTATTTTTCTATCTGAACTTAAAAACACAAAAAGAGGCCTCAAACTGACTGGCACCAGTTCAGAAGACGAGCAGCGGCAGCTCGCGAGCTGCCAAAAACAATCACAATAAAGAACGACGGGGCAGTCCGGAACACTGAACAGCCACAGCCAGCTTTAGTAGTTCCGCAGACATTTGCGAATGTGGTATTTCATTGGTTGCTGTCGCGGCTGGTCTTCAGAAACGCTACGTGGTACTAAAGTGAGGTGGTGCACGCGAACGTCAATGCAGAGTCATTGGGAAATGCGCGGCGCATTCCGTAGCGCGTACATACATCAGGCCGCAATTGAACGAACAGGCCGCACGCGGCACAAATCGACTGAACGTGAGCAAAAGCAAGGTAAAATGTTAATATAAATATGGACGACACGGGGGAGCGACGGAATAACAGTCGCACGATGTAACGGCAGTTTTCCGAGGGATAGGAACGACGAAGCGAGGGAGTTGGACAATTGCACTGTGTTCGAGGAGTCGAGCCAGCTACGTTCGTTCAATGTCGCAAGCTGCCGGCAGAGAAAGAATGGATGCAACGATTTCTGCTGACGCTGCTGTAGTAGCCTAGGGCCACGGTCCGCTCGCGATCCGGCCTGCGCAGCGCAAACTGGCAGACGAGGAACTCGCGAGCACAAATTGAGCTTACGCGTTCCCGGAAGGATGCAGAGAACGCGCATGCTATGCAAGAGAGAAAGGAAAGGGAAGGACCTCGCCGACTGGCATTTACTATGTTTTTTTCGTGAGTTATGTATATTTTTTTGTTGGCAGCGGCGTCACAGACTTGAGCTCAGCATTTGCACTTGCAAGTCTTCCACGGCTTCGGTGTTTGTCGTTTACGGTAGGATCGTCGGACAGGAGTCGCTGTAGCAGAGTTATTAAGAGCACCGTATTCAACACACGGGCGTCGTGTGTGGACTTGGTTCCCACCACTATCACTTAGCTGTCTTTTCTTCTGGCTTCTAGTGTATTCCAGGTAAAAAAACTATTGTAATGTTATCTTCTATTGATAAAGAGCACAAATGAGAAAAAGAAAAAAAAACATTTCGTGTGACCACCTTGGTTTCAGCCACTTGTTCATTGTTTAGCTTGTGTTCCATAAGAAGGCTTCCACACAGCGTAATTTCAATATTTTCATTTTAAAGCTGGTAAGTCCATTTTGCTAACCCGAGAGAACACGAAGTTTTTCTGGTTCTACGGGGCTTACCTTAGGAATAATTTTGCTACACGTTTCCAAGAGACACAGCGCACACAGCTTGGAAGCGGCGACCGGCCATACCCAAGCCAAGCGTGATGAAAGGGAACATATCTGCAATATTCCGGCACCTTATGCCATGATAGCGCTAAAAAACGAATAACAGTCCTGAACGGATTACATCTTGTGCTGCAGCAAACAGCGACTTAGTTTCGCGAAGCATAAGCCACTAGATTCGGCGAGACGTCCCTACTGCCAAATGCATCTTTTAGTATCCATGCCTACATTATTGCTTTTTATTGTTGCTAAAGCTATTTTCGGCACCTAAATGGTTCTTCTTACGTCCTGTAAGTTTTTAACCGATGCTGTCAATAACGCAATGTGCTTTGGTAGTCTAACCCCGGAATAATTGAGCGATCTGGACAATGAGCACAGTAGAGCGAGATTAGTGCCTCGTAGTGAATACTAATGCCTCATTTCCTCACCGACACAAGAGAGTAATTTGCATAATATTTTATTTGGAACATATGAGTGAATTCAGAGGTTACTAATAATCTGATGAGACAATGACGAAAAGGGGCCGAATTCGTCTGCTAAACCCAAGATTGTAACGGTAGTAACTGAAGGACTCATTTTGGTCAAGGGTTCGACAGAATCCGGTCTGTTGGGGGGCAAACATAGTGGCTGATGAAAGCATACGCTTGCCAAATACTGGAAACAAATGGCTTTACACATTACGCTGCGGAACCCATACAGGTTCCTTGATCTCAATAAAGAATGTGCGGCATGGGCCGCCTCTTATAGGCCTACTTGACAGCGTAGTGAGTGTGCGTATATATCAGGGAGATTGCCCTTCGTCAAGTTAATACCATTCGTCGTGGTCTGTATGTAAAACGATTCATGAAGTAATCGTGAAGATAAAGATTTATTCGCTTCCAAGATTGCGGCGTGGTCCCACTAAATGGTGTCATCAGTCATTTGAGAAGGCTCAGTAAGGGCGTTGGAGGACATGCACATTTGGTGACGTCGTTCACATGGTCTCTCAATCTTCTAACTTCGCCGGACTCGCCAATGTACGAGGCATTGCTGTCCCTGCAAGCTATTATATAGGTCACTCCGGGGTAGTGCGGGCGCTCCAGGCAATTTTTCACGTGACAAACATTTTGTTTTAGCTTACTGGACGACACGTTCGCGAGGCGCATACAGTATTTCGCAAATATACGCGCAAGAGCTTCACTTGTTCCCCGGGAGTAAGGCACGCTAGCACGCTTTTGTTCTTCGGCGGACCGGGGCTCTGGAGTTTTCAAGGAGTGGTGTTCTTTCTTTTGAAGGATGTTGTCGTGGATAATCGTCATTTTTAAGATCAACGCGCACTTTTTCTTGCTCGGAAGAGCGCAAATTGAGACTCGAGCATAGACGAGCCGCTCTGCTGAAAAGGGCGGAAGCGACGGAATGTTTGTGGCCAATAGCATGGACAGACTCGAAATCCAGATATTTGCTGGCGTGTGTAGGTTTCCAAACAAACTGTATAGCAATTCCGTCCGGAGTGCGGAGAATGAGAACGTGAAGGATAAGCGATACTTCCAGTAACTTCTTCTTTCATAGTAAAGTAAACATTCCTTTGAAAAGAGTTGAGATGGACCAGAAACGATTTGGCGTTCTTCCAGTGAAATATACAGAAGCAATCATCCACATACGACATAGCAGCTTGCTGTAAAGGTATTTGTTTCTCAGGTGAGACGAATTTAAACACGTCCGTCAGGAGTTTCTGCCGCTCTGCTTCTATTTTCGTTCGTAGAACACGGCTTAGCTTGGCGTATGTTACTTCGTCTTGAAGCATGTCGGCCATCTTTGAAACATACTGAGTACGGTCTAAAACAACTGTGGCATTTCATTTGGGAGCTGCAAGTATTGCTATACTTTCATTGTTCTGGAATCTCTTTGGGGCATGCTTCTCGTGAGTAGGCAAATATCTGGATCCAGCTGATCGTCTAGAAAACGCTCCAATATCCCGTGCGCGTGCTTCAGCTTGAAACTTCGGATCTAATAGGCGCACTGCCTGCTCAACAGCACAAGTCATTTTGCCTACCTTGGCTGCGGGTGCGGCGACAGTGTTGAAATTAAGGTCACGGCTCAAGAGGCCATGTTTCGTTCGGCTTAGAATGTGCGATGACAAGTGTAGGTGCCAGGTACAGCACAGGAGGAGAGTCTGGTGCTGCAGAATCGGAGCAGGAACTTCGCTTCCTGGCATGTGGCCCTTTCATCTTGCGTTCTGGATGAGATGTAGTTGGCGTGAAGAAACACGTCGATAAAATCAGTGCCCAAAAGTTCCTGAAGTCTGCGTTGCGAAAAGAATGTTTTATTTTCAAGCCGCTTTACAGTGGCATTTGTATCCATGTTGCGGGCCTAAATAGATGTTGTTCTGATTGAGCAATTAACTTTATTCCAGATGGTGTCTTCACGTGAAGCGGAAAGCGAACAGACTTCAGAATAAGCCAATAGGATTTGCCGCGGAAGTTGAAACGAAGGTAGCTTAGAAACCAGGCCAGTCTGGACTTGAAGGAGAAGAAATGACGAATCATCGTGATTGAAGTGGGCCCATATATTCCACGGATGGCAAAATAGTGAAGGGTTCGACCGAATCCTGTCTGGAGAGGGGCAAACATACTGGCTGAAGAAAACGCACGCTTGTCAAGTACTGAAAAAATATTGGTTTAAAATATGACGTTTCGGGAGCCGTTCACGATTACTTCTTGAATCTTTATACATACAGACCAGGACGAATGTTATTAAAAAGTAATAAAGGTAATTGCCCAAGCAGAACCACCATGCAGATATCTCCCTTTGCCATTAAAATATCTCTCTCTCTTTTTCTCTCTCTACTCTCAAGCAGAAATATAAATTCTGCTGATGTTGCCTAGCTGCTGCAGCAGTCCTAGCTGCAGAAGCTAGGACTGCTGCAGCTGAGGCTCTAAGGGAGCACTTCAGGTGAGGCTCAAAGGAAGTACCTTTGCAAGACAAACGAACCACCTTTTCAGGCTGTGAGGTTCGAAACTGGGTTTGGGCCCACTGCAGAGGAGGGGCGCGCAGCGGGGTTTACGGAGCTTCTCCCAAACGCACACCCCTAGAAAAGCCGAGCGCCAGGCCGGGGGACGCTTGTACGCATTTTTACCGGTGGGTGTCCGGCGGTGGGTTTCGAACTAATCACCTCCCGCAGTCGAGACGGGTGCTCTAACCCCTAGGCCACGGCTGCGGCCTAGTGGTTAGAGCGCCCGTCTCGGCCATGGAGACATACATCTCCTTCAGTCCCGCATCATGGATACAAATGCCATTACAAAGCGGTTTGAAAATTAAACATTCTTTTCGCAACAGAGACTTCAGGATCTTTTTGGCAATCATTTCATGAACGTGTTGCATCCCGCCAACATGATGCATGATTATTCATATCGGTAATCACGAAAAGCACTGCTGTTTTCGTTTCTTGTGGCATGCTAATTTTCTTCATTTCAAGCGGGGCGTTAAATTCACTGCTTGGCAAACGGGTGATGTTGCCACGTCAGCCAGTTTAAGCCTTTTGTCGCATAACCTAGAGAAATGTTTCTCGCCTATAATTGCCTAAAATAAACCCTAAATAAAGAATTCACAAAACAAAAAGAAGTAGCTTTAGGTGGTGGGTGCGAGCGACACATTTCACCATTACCTTTAATTTCGCGCTGCTCAAACACAGCGACACTAGCGCACTTGTAGAATGCTGCAGAATACTTTGCAGCATATCCCGCATAGTCTTTTTCGTGGCCTCACGTGCTCCACGTGTTTATGCTCGGCTGCAACGGCTGTGCGTCGACGTAAAGACGCGGCACGTTCCATCAAAACGTGCCTTGCGGCAAAAAAGAAATTAAATTACTCCGAGGTGGGTACGCCCCCCAAAACGGCTTCGAGGGGAGCCCAAAATGAAGAGAAATTGCGGCAGCCGAGAGTTTCCGGTGCACCTCGTTTCTGAGGGAGGGAAATAAGTGTTACGAAGACGCTATGAGCAGTGATGAGGAGGTGGCTGAGCTCTTGAGAGTATAAAATAAAGCCTGCAGGAGTTCATAGAAGAAGATTGCGGTCGCATTGGTTGAAATGTTTTCGAGGAAACATTCTGGATCTGTTGTGGCCCAAAGTTTTGTTTTCTATTTTGTTAGCGTCTGGCAGTTCTCCGTATTTTCGCTGCTATATCTTGAGGCGGCTTTGAAGCACCAGCCGTGCGTACGGCGTCTATGACGGAGTCTGACTTCATTTCATGCCTGGTGGCGCGGAGTAAACTGGATTCGGCAGCGGATGAAGGAATGAACTTCTACACTTTCGAGCTAGTTCATAAGGACAGAGCCATTTATCAGAGAAAGGTTGAACTGACTCTTGCAAAGCTATAGCGTTTTGAACTGTTTTTGGCGTCTCACCAACTTTGATACCTTCCACAAAGACGCTACCTCTCTGCACCCTGCTAGCTCAAACAAACCATTTCTCCTCAATATTTGCTTAAGAGAACTCCAGGTGACTTCCTATTGGGTGACCAAGCCACCGTGAAACATCTTTTCGATGAGTGATTAATATGGATATACGTTAGGTTCGAGAAGCGCGGTGACGGCTTGAAAAAAATTCACGCAGATTTAATCAGCCATAAAGTAAATATGTATTTGTTCTATCGATTTTTGGATAAAAGGCTTTCAGGAGTCTCCTATGAAGGCTTTGTGCAAGCGGCATGCAGAAGCGTCTTTTTTTCCTTCAGTTCCGGAGTATTACTACCGCCTTTAGTGGCCGCGTGGGAAGGGGAGGGCCCAAGACAGGGGAGCCAGAAATAGGCTGAAAGAACGTTACATCCCTCTCCATCGATAGGGTTATACTAGTTACTCTCATTGCTCTCTAAACATTCGCGGTGTTATGCATGGAAATGGTTTTGGTGCATCACTTTGATAATAAGCCGTATAATCAGAGAATGTAAAAGTCTTACTAAAGGGGGCCTAGGGCGGAAAATCAAGGATAGTAGGGAACGTAGGTTAGGATAGAAAAGAGCGAAAACAATATAATCGATTAGGTGACGTGACGCGAAGTCAAGTATACGACAGAGTCCCAAAAGCGCCATTACCTGTGCTTCACCTCCAAGTTATAACCTCAATACGCTAAAATTGACCCAGGTATTAGACAAAAAAAAAAATGGTAAATACTTGTGCCGAGTCTTTCAAGGCTGGTTTACATGGAGGCGGAATCGCCCGCTATTTCATGCGTCATGGAGCAAAACCACAATTGAGTAGACGCGGAGTCTAGATCAAAGAAAGTAAAGTATAGCTTTGTCGTCGTCATTTTAGTCATGGCTGCAGCTCGGCAAGACATTCCTGACCATTACGCCATGGTGGAGAGGCATGTGAAAAAAAAGAAACGATTTCTCTCTGTTGAGCTATGGCTCGACGTACTTATATCAGCGCGAAGCTGCCATCTAAGTTGATCACCCTCTGTTTCTGTTGAGTGTGTACGTTAGGTTAGCAATGTGGCTGCTGGTACAGCGGCGTTGCAGCATTACAGTGACGCCCCTGTATCCCTGCACGAGTTTCGCCCTAACGGCTGGACGTCATTGCCAGCACTGCTTCTCCGCCTTTCATTTCCTTTCTTTGTTGGCGGCTTGTTGCACTCTCGTTTACGCCAGCTGATGTCCCATGGATACATACATACATACATACATACATACATACATACATACATACATA
>JAJIZL010124305.1:59903-86534 GCA_023969395.1 Amblyomma maculatum | reverse complement strand
TGTACACTGGGCGATAAACGATGGTAACTTCTGCAATAACCTCGGTAGTAGGGGCTCTTTCTATCCCCCTTCTTTTCCTGTGATCGTGTTCTTGTGTGGTTGCGTAAGCAAGCCTTACAGCAAGTACTTGTACAGAAGATCTGGCAAGTCATGCAAATTGGTATTGACACATGGGAGCTGTTCACAACTATGAGCAATGTATTTGATCGAAAAAATAAGCAAAGCCCAAACCATACGATCAATGGTGTATTCCACAACCAAGAGACAGGCGCCCTTCACGAGTGGGCAGTCCTGTTGTACTCCCCTATGATTGTTTTCTTTTTTTTTCAGTTTTCATTGGTTTATGTTTCTGTTTCTTCACAACTAAAAATATGCAAGACCTTAGGTTAAAAAAAATTGCCAAAGCGATTTTTGATTTCCTTTCAAACCCATTATGTGTATGCGTTTCAAATCCCTTCAGTATCATCTTCAGTTCATAAACATTGTGTAAGTCTAATGTTATCGCTGCAAAAATTGTGGGATTAATTAATTAATTAACCTCCTGCTTTATGAGCATTACGTAAAAGCGGTAAAGGCTACTGTCTGAGGCTGATTTTCTTTGGACCCTGTTTGGCCTATATCTGTACCTTTATTTTTTCAGCATATTCTTGAACAGTCATTCGCAGCTATCGAATATCAGAACGGCAAACGTAGATTTATAAACGTTCGCCTAACCACGCGGCATGAACGTGCATGCTTGGTTTTTAAGTAGTGACTTTACATGCAGCCTGAGGGTTCGACTCCTTCATCCTCGTATATGAAAAGAGAGCCTGGGTTTGGCAGCTCCTGCCAATTTGGCCATGTCATGTGGTCCTACGAAGTCATAGCATTCGATCATGACTCAGTGCACGGCGATGTTACTCGTCAACTTCCGCTTGCCCTAACCGATCCCTTGATTTTCTACTCATGACACAAACACTAATAACGTCGATGCCGTGTTTTCTGGAGGACGGAAACTTTAACCTTTTTACGTTAGTACACCTGTCAGCTTTCTTCTTCATTCATGCAAATCGTTTCAAAGGTGCTTTACAAGGGGGCTTTAAAATGGGGCGTTCCAATCGTATCAAGGCGGCTTTATATTCATTTTGTATTAGGTTCGTTATGTACAATATGAAAAATTGATAAATTATGTGCTTTTTCCTTTATATTTTTTTTGCGCATTGTAACATTGACCCTATATCCCAGCGTCCATGCAACAGTGCTACGCCTCGTCGACTGCGTGTCCGCAGTAAAAAACAAACCCACCCTGTAAAAATCCCTCAAAAGCGATTTCTATTATAGGTAAATAAATAGGAACAAATAACTGAAGCTTTTTCTTGACAAAGTAGCAGAACTATACGCGATCTCATCGCTTTCGTCAGGCCGTAGCGGTAAACCGCAACGCTTAAAATAACCGGAAGCGTCCTTGAAGTACCGGGAGGCAGCACTGTCCAGCGATGATAGGCAAGACCATGGCAAGCCTCCCAAACTGGGTCATTATAGCAGCTGCGCGAGTCGCCAGCTCTTACTAACTCGGCAATGTAAGATGGTATCGTGACATCAGACAACCTGCTGACAAATTAGTGCCAGACCCCGTCAGCTGCAAACTACCGCCTGCCAGAATTGTGCACTTATTTTTAGCCCACAACGGCGGCGCTGGTGCCGCCCTTTCACTTAATGGGGCACTTAACGTTAAGGCGTTAAAGGCCTGGAGGATTATTTTTAGCTGTATCCCCTCAATTGCTTTGTCTTGACGATTCAGCCATAAAGATTCTGACTCGGTGGCCTGTACCGCAGCGCCCTCTCGTAAAAGTTCATTTGCTCCTGAAGCCCAAATCCGCGAGTGTCTTCTCTCTTACATAATATCACTTTTTCTGTCTTCTCCTCAGCACTTACACCAAATTTGTTTGGCTGTTAGAGGTATTTTATTCCTGTAGTGAGCTTGCCAGATTGCTTAGGAATGTAAAGCTCTTGCTTTCTCTGTGGAACTTGCTCAACAATATTAGGGGGGGTCGTAAAAGGTGGGGGGGGGGGGGGGGGGGGGGGGGTGAGGTTGTTCGTCTGAGAATTTTTGTGTCATGATTTTTGAACATGCATGTGTAGTCACCTAGTTTCGTGCCCGCTCACGCGTTAATTCAGTTGTATGCAACTTCGATACCCATGTGGTCATTTTATGCAGACCATGACTTTGTATTCATAAACACATTTTCACGGTAACAACTGCGCCAAACCAGCGGCGGTGGACTTTTAAGGACGAGATAAAAAGATGTACTGTTCAAAAACGAACGCTTCCCTAACGCGGAGGATTGCAAGAATTCTCAGTGAGGCATTACAAATAGCAGCCTTCTGTGCTTCATGTGACCGATGCGAACCTGGTGCTTGAAGAAAGAAAATTCTCAAGATTTGAAAGATATCACAAAAGGAAGCAAAAGACAGACTGCATTGTGTAGACCACCATTCTAAATAACAGGCGGATGTTTTCAGGAGTACACACCATACTTTCTCTTTGAAAGAGCGGCGAATCGAAGCGGTCTATTCTCACGCATTTTTGCTTCCCTTCTCGACAAAAACTGTTCAGCGTTGTCGAAGGCAGAGCTGACGCTGCAGTGGATCTGTGCAATGTCCTCAGTTCCACTTCAAAATCAAAACGAAACACAAGTTAGCAGCGTTGCATCTAACGTCCGGTTTGATTCCTTGAACACGTGAACAAGAAATTGGAACAGAATAATGTATTGTAGTCACCTTTCATTTATACTGTACGCCGCTTTCACGGCTGCGCTCTGTTGATAGCAGGGCAGAAATGTATTTATGCGAAAAATTCAAAGATAAATGAATACCAAATATTAAAGTAGAATAAAATTGTAAAAACATTTATATTATTACAACTCTAACTATACCGATTAAGGTGGCTGTAAACATCTTAGCCACTGTTATTCCCGACAACCAGACGTCACTATGTGTACACTGAGCTGCACAGTTCTAGCAGCACATGGTAGCGTTCCGCTTCCTAGAACAACCCGGAATCATCCAAGTGTGTTATGATTGGGGAGTTTACTCCAAAATATCAATAGTTTGAAGAACGTTTCCCGTTCTTCCGCCTGTTCTTCTGCGACCAATATTTGAAACAGTGCACGAATCGCTCTTGAATAAGAACAGATAACAAACGAGCTTTAGTTTGGGATATCATTCTTTTTGATAATCACGCTACGTTAACGTTAACCTTGTGCAAGATGCCTGCGCATTTGTAACTCGTCGATAAAGAGGAAAGTTGAACCTATTTCACAGAAATGGTCTAATAAGAGCCATTGGTGTTCCACAGGCGGCAGCGAACATTGCTGTGCTTTATGGGACCCTATCCAAATCTTATCGTTTCACAAAAGAATATTGATCCAACATGGCAGTCTCAAAGAGTCTGTAGCTAGGCGAACTCTTCTCCAGCGGCTACCCTAGGCTTTAACGATCGGAGGCGAAACAAGCGTTTGAATCCACCCTAGGTATATTTAAGTCTTGACTGTACGGTCAGTATACTTGACACGTGCTCTAAAAGAAGCTCTTTTTATGCAGGCGATGCGTTCGCTCGTACTTAAGCATTTGGAAAGAGGGCAGGCCCGCCATCAAAACCTTTTCACTGATAGTTAGGTGGACGAGGTCAGGGGAGCCGACGGTGTTGCTTCCACATTGCTTCTTTGAATAAATCATGCCCTGTGCTCTTTACTAAAATCGAGTCCTCCACAACGGCCGAAAGCGTTGCCACTGAGGCATATTTATGGAAGATACGGTCATGTACCGTCTTTGCCAAAAGTAACCGGGCAGCGTGTTTTGCTTCTCACTTCTATTATAAAGCCAATAAGGATTCGCACCTTATCACAACTAATTAAGAAGTAAGGACGGGTCCTCATCTTTACATTGCACAGATTTTGAGCATCAGAAGTGGTATAAATCTGCTACCACATGGCTGAGAAGCAGATCGTGCAGGCTGGTTACTTTTAGCAAAGACGGTACGTCTACACCAGTTATGATCCGGATGGATTCTAAATCCACCCTTCAAAGGTTCGTGCACGGGTTCCCTACTGATGACGTTTCCCTTACCTCCATGCTCTTGGTGCATACTCTCCAGAGTACAGGCGTTTCAATACGTTTGCAATTGGTGCGCTTACACATAGGGGTCGTAGGTGACGAGGTGGCTGACAGCGTAGCCTGTAAAGTGCTTTCAAGACATCCATCAAGAAGAGTTTCTCAAGAAACTAAAATGCTCTTCAGAGAAGCAGTGATCCGACTATTCAATGCCCTCTTTAGTTTAACCTACACAGCATTCGTAAAATCCCAAACCACTTTACAGTATCGCATTCATACCACCTCTGCTCGTAACCTTGCGTAAACGCATAAGGCGGGCCTGGTAATGCGTCTTCTTTGTCCTGCATGTGCTGTGTGCGGAGATATAAAACAGTACGTTATGTGCTGTACAGGTTACAATGCGGAAAGGTGCGTGTTGTTCGCTTGCCTCAAAGAAACAGGAGTCCCCACAGTTCATCTCGGAAAGTTTATTCGTGCAGAATCCGGTCTTGTAAAATGGTGGTTTCCCGCCTCCTTTTTTTTTTTTTTAATATTCTTCCAGCACTCATATCAGAACACTACATTGAGAAAGTAGACTTGATTAATAACGGTTACGTTCGATTGTGTCTACGTGTCTGACTTGTGGGCCCTAATTAATATTTGCAGTTTCCGACAGAAGAACCCCGCAAGGCTAACCGCATCTGTAGCGAGGAACAAGCTCAACCTCACACCCTCAACCGAGAGTGGAGGGGGGAGGGAGGGGGGGGGGGGAGGGCGCTGGACAGGGTTGTCGCTTACCTATGCGTCATTATTCTATTTTAGACATGAAATTTCTATTCTGATCGAGTATCTCTACAACTCGCTCACATTACACCATCTGACAAGGATTGCTAAGCAAATCAACTTTTGCTTTATGGATACGCTATCAGAAAGCACCGTAGCAGATGCAATTGTATTAGAATTGCTGTTAATTACGCAGCTATGCTTTCAATTAGCGGCCTCTAAAATCCTCGATAAGCTTCTTTTCTTATACCCATGCATGCTATACGCAGTGATAAAAACGTCACCGGGCGGTCAATCCCGAAGAAAAACTTTGCCAGGGTAATCACGTAGAGCGAGCGCAAGGCAGAAAAATCTATATGATAATCGCATCACGCACGCTCTTTCGGTACCAGCTCCTTCAGCTGGAGGACAAAAGAAAGATGGTGAAAAATTAAACAAAAAATAATTGTGAGGGCAGCTGTCAAGAGCTTAACGCACTCAATTTGTGCCATTTGTTTTTCTTTTTCCACCAGTTTTTCTCCCCTCCTCCTTCTTACGAACCTTTATGGAAATCGAGGCAAACACAGCGAAGCGCTATTCATCGTGGCGGCTGCTTCTGTTTATTTATTCCCTGTTGACTCTGCAAAACAATTAAATATTTTTGACTTGCATGGCTTTTTATTTTGTTTCTATTGTTTCTTGTACGTTTTTTTTTTTTATTTCCGTGAGCGACGAGCAATGCGTGCTGATTGCCATGAAGCAGTCCTATCCTTTCTCCCGGAAATGAATGGCGGCAGATTTTCCGCCAAAGGGTCGCTGACAGGTGCTGTACAAATTTGTTTTTGTTGTTATTTTACATTAACGTCGGCTCAGTCATCGGCAGAGGGGTCCGGAATCCACGGAGAAACAAAGAAATACTGGGAAAGAAAGTCTCCCCTTTATTTGTCCTCAAATGAGGAAAATGCTAACAGCCTTTCATTCGCTGTAAAGTTCTATTATTCTTTCGATATCTGCCTCCTCCCGTGAGGGAAGTAGTGACATCAATTGCATCACTGTGATAATACCTATTTGCTGGAGAAAACAACAAAACCACCTAACATCTGCTGTCCCGGTGAGTTCTTGCATTAACTCCGCTGAGTGCTTTCCAGGGCAGTGCTCTAGACTAGTCTAGATCACCATAGTCTGCACCGACGAAAAATTGAAGTCGGGACCTCCCTTATAACGAAGTGTTAAAAACGTAAAGTCACGGATGGTTCTCTAGCTTCTATTAACAATACGGTTACCTAAGGACTTGGCTACCATTTCGATTTGTGTTGGTATAAGTTTAATGACACTCGGGTAATGATACTAGGTGAACAGGTACACAAAGACGTGATGCTTTTACGAGGCACATATGCAGCTCATTCGGTGGAAAACTCCTCGCCATCACCCCTTTTAAGCTCAGTTGTTGTCAGAAGTAGTCAGGAGTGTTCGGAGCTTGGCAGGAAGAATGGATGCCTGTAGATGATCGATAAGGGCTATGTAATGGATGGAAAGCGTAATGGGTGATTTGTGTTTAATATTGAAGAATAATTCATTGATTAAATATGTACGCTTAAAATGATTGAAACACAATTAAAACGTTTGAAATAAAGAATAAACATCAAACCCCAAACATAACACAGGCTGAAAAGTGTTTAGCCATTGCAGTGTAATCACTCGTAGCTAAAAAGTAGGTGAAGCCAACTAACGCACACTATCGCGTCTACTCTCAAGGGGCAGTTAAGCGTCCTCCTAATTTTTTGTAGGCGTTTTCCGGAAATATCATTTTTCTGCCACTCCCTTTTCCTCACCCACTCAAAAACGCAGATAAAAAGCTGTCCTAACTGGGGTGTTCTGCTATTTCTAATTTTGTGGCTCCTCTCAAATGATGCAGGTTGGCGTTCTCTGTGCAGATGAGAGTCCAAGAATCCCTTTCGCTGTGCAAGAAGCAAGAAGTTATAAGAAGGAATAAAACGTTATTTCATTGCAACAGCGTAACGCGTCATGTAACCTAAGTCGAGGGGTGAAGAGTAAACGGGTGTAAGCGAAGGCTGTAAGTTGAGCAGCGCCGACTAACTGCATTTTCTGTTGTGCGTGCTTCGGACGGAAGCTACCAGATGATGGTACCGGAGCCGGCATGCGACTTGGATCTTATGAATTTTTCAGAAGTAGTTTGTTGCATATAGTTTATTTTAGGTCGTTAACTCCAATACGTTCGTTTTCGAGTTTAGCGTTATTCCACTTTATACCTAGCACCTCATGAATGCACCGAGGCATCCTAGTGTGCCGCATGTTGTTGTGCAGCAAAAAACGTCCTTTTCTTTGTCGTGTCCAAGCACGTGAGCACTGCGCTATTGTCGCAGCAGATCATGCCTCGTGTAAAATTGCAACACACTCTCGCACTGTCCAGTAACTATCGTCGTCATGAAGTTCCTCATGCAAAGCTCTCGCGTTGCGATATTAGCATCATCGTCTTCATAAAGTTCCAACTGTGGCGCTCCTTCACTAAACCTAGGTAAATATTCCATACACATACACTGTGCAGCTAACGACAGAGACCACAGCCGGACCAGACAAGCTGCGGAGATCATTGAACAAGGAAAGCCGCACTAGCCCGTTGCCGATAACCTTATCAATCGCTGAAGCGAGCCAAGAACGCAACGGCAGCAGCGACTATGGTTGTGGCCGGTACCTATCGCTCGTGAAACTTGGTTCAAGGGTAGCTGAAGCTCTACAATTTTTTGTAACATGAACATCAAACTTCCTTCCCTTCTAGAAAAATATTTCAATTAACAAATAGCATGCGTAATCAGCAGCTGAGGCCCTTTTCATCTCGGTACAAATGTTCACTCATCACGGCTACATAAAGTGTGACTAAGACGACACTAAGTCATGTTTGAAAGCAAACCGTAATTTGACACTTCTTTTCTATCCTTTTACTGGATGGTATACCTTCTACGTTTTTCAGACGTTTTCCTGTAAATTATTGCAACAAGCGCCTGCTATTATACGTTGCGTTGACATTTCCTCAATGAGCCTGCCATCCGGTTTAAGTTACTACAACATCTGCCTCGTTTTTGTCCGAGCAGCATCTCACTAAAACGGCTTCGCCATTAAGTTGCATCCATCACAGGCCCAACATAGTTCTCTCAGGGATAAATAGAATAAATCGTGCTTTATCACATCTGCAGCCACATGTGGTATGTAACACCCCAGAATAGAGGACTTTAAGGAAAACAAATGAACTCATTGGACAACAGAATGCACTTTAGATGGCGAGGCAGGATGGAACGTTAGGCAGGATGAGGTTAGGGGCGGATTTTGATTTCATTAACCACTTTGCACTTCCTCTGGCTCATCTATCTGAACGAAACATCTCTGCCCGGACACTAAATTAGGGCGAATGAGAGTGAAGGGCCTTTTTCCGAGAAACTGGAAGCACCGTCTTCCTGTTGGCAGTTTCTTTCAATTTTCAAGTCTTCAGGTGCACGTCCGAATGAGGCTGCTGTTTCCTTCCGCTCTTTAGGCTCACCGGCTCTGTTGCTGTCGCCAAGCAGCTGTTGAATCCATCAGGAATGATACTTACTTCCAACTTTCAGACGCTTGTGAGCTGCGCATTCCAGTGTTTCTTAACACTTCGTTGCGTTGTCTTTTTGTGCTGGACGCTGAAGGTGTTCCCAACGACCCATATTTCGTGGTCTACTCTACGCTGCGTTTGTGAAACCTGGTTCAGCCACACACGTGTCGCTTTCAAGCTAAAAGCACGTGGAAAGGTGTTTACACTTATTCTTGGAGCCTATTCTGATACGAATAATTTAATCGTGGTGTATGCAAGACATAGCAATTTAAGGTTCGTGGCCGAATAATTATTTGTCCAATTATTTGACCTACGAAGGATTTCATGCGATCTACTTTCTCGCAAAATAATATTGTAGCTGTGCCTCGCAATTAATTCAAGTGGTTTTGCTACTAGAAGCTAGAAGAAGCACGTCACTCACATAATGACACATCTAAAGAGTCTGGATCACGCTCATCTGGTTAGAACATCTGCCATGAATTCACAACGAATTTGTTTAATCGGTTCCGGCGAGAAGGCTCTCAGACATGCCATCTCCCCGGTTATCTTCAGCAATCGGCCGCCTTTACCTAACGGCCACCGAGGCTGCACTAACACTTCACGATATTGCTCTGTAGATTCGCGACGCGCTTTATCGTGCTGATTTCTCATGCGATGCACGAAAAGGCACAAAGATATGAAAATGTATCTGCTGCCAGTGCACATATCTTGGATCGAAACTTGATTATTCGCCTCCCTAAAAATACTAGATGTGAGCAAGGAATTCGTTTGCGTGTGACGTTGCTTCCTAGGCGTTTACAAGGGTTCCATTTCTGTTCGTGGGCCATCCGCCCTGCTTCTAGTGGTGTGTCGTAAACACGCCAAAAGGAGAGGAGGAATTCAAGCCGAGATTTCAGCACAAGGCCTAATTAAGGCTATCAAGCTGTATTTACAATGCTTGACTAGTGCTTGTGGGCTTGTAGAAGGCAGCTGTGACCACAATATAGCCCGATAACGTAAGTCACCTCAAGTTAAAATACCAGAAACAAAAATATATCATACGTTTTGCGCCATTAGTAATCGCTCGGAAAACAGAGTAATTGGACGCACACCAAGATGTGAAATCTAATTAGTTAGCTGGTCCGCAGCAAAAATAAAACTGTCGATTTCCGCCAGCTCCTTCACCTGGTTCGATGGACGGACGGAGGGACAGACACAGATGAATAGATGGGCTGATGAATGGATTATATTTATTATGTATTATTTCTCTTCTTTTTTATCTCAGCATTGTTAACTCTTTACAAATGTTTATGTATCTGCGTTCTTCTATTTCGCGATTTACTTCAGTGTTAGTGTGCCAAGAGTGGCATAACGATCTTTGATATATTGAGGCTATATGGTAAAAATACAGAATCAGTGGAATGCAGCATGAAATACATGCATTTCTTCTTCTTCTTAATCAGGTAAATTACACATTCTACTTTCGAGTCTTATATCATATTCCTCAAATAAAATAAGGTTAGGTTTCCACGGTGAAGTCGCATTAAGCTTTTGACAGCCTCGGCCTTATATGTTGTCCTGGCTGCGAATTTGCTTCTTTTTTATTGAATAATCACCATTCCTTCTGTAATCCTAACCTGGACCATGTGGGAACGGTTTTCCAAAGACCAATAAGGACTGTTGCCGCGGTACAGTTTATGAGCAAGTTTCCTGAGAGCATACTTTGAGAAACTGTTCAATTTGTAAGCGGCAAGTATTTCCTTTGATATATCGCGTAAGAAAGTGAATTCATTTCTCCTTCCAGTACTCCATGTTCTCCCTTAAAAAAGTAACCAGCAAAAATATTTCACAACGCACTTATTGAACAAGTTTAGAAGTATCAGGTATTTAAGATGAATTAATCAGCTGTAAAATAAATTACTCCAAATGCTTGCCTAAACGCACAAAAAGCCTAAAATGTCTGTAGTCGTGATGCTTAACAAGTTTCTTTTTTTGGAAGCAAGCTGTTGCATTAAACTGCATAATTTCCGGCAGTTTTTTGTGCATCGACACTCAACAATTGATCCTTTAAAATCATCTCTCTAATAAAGCACTCAAATTTCACAATTTACAACCACAGGGTCATTAGTTATGAAATCCGTGATGTGCACGGCTTTTATCCGATTATTTCATTGTGTAGGTATTGCAGCGATAAAAATAGGAATCCTGTGTACGTATCTCATATTTCAATACAGACTGCATGCAACGATACCATGTAACATTGAAGGTCCGGATATCTTATCAGTTTAGTGTTATAGGTTTAGTGACGAATCGGGTTAAACAACCTGCAGCAAACGAGGGTGTGAGGGATGTCGTAGTGGAGGTGTTCTGATTTAGTTCGACGACTTGGTTTGTTTATTGCGCAGAACAGCAGTGCACACACAAGCGCCTTGCATTTCGCGTACAGCAAAATTCAGCCACAGGAACCGGAATCGAACCCACCTTCTTGGGCTTATCACTCAAGCGCCCCATCCATCAGCCGTCTTAGCGAGGCCCTTTTAGAACTAGAGCAAGTAATCTCTCACCGCCGTCTCATTTTCTTATCTTTATTGTTATTCGAATCTCCTTGAAATGTGGCAGGTCACTGCCAATTGCAAGCAGAGCGTTTAAATACCTCAGGCTTGGTGGGAACGGAGTAGAACTAGAAACAGCAGTAATCAAATCATAAGTTACTTGGATTAACAAGCTCTCAGGAGCTGAATGAGCAACCCAGGCTCCATCTGAAAAATCAAAACACCAATACGCGACTGACTCAGCACCTAACAAAAGGCGCGGCGCAAGTGTCCATGAAAAGAACAAAGTGAGGCTAATCAAGCTCTGACTGAGACGATATGAAAAATGAAAGCATGCTGGCGAGAGAAAGACAGTGCAGGAGAAACAGCAAGCGGAAAGCGGCACCTAGTGTCGAAAAAGAAAGGCCAATATAAGACACTAGCTGCCCTCTTCGGTCACCTTTCAAGCATGACCGGTACGAGAATATTGGAGAACAGAAATGTGAGTGGTAAAAGTGCTCGGAGTTCAAACTGAACAAATGTGTCCGGTTTGCGAGCGAGGCCCAAAGTTGACGACGTTCCTGTGAGCGCGGCAGTTCTCCTAAGGTTACGCCGCTACATTTCCCGCTAACTAAAGGAGTACGAAACAAAACCCGACTTCCACGCCTTTCCCCGCTCGATCGCCTGTTGGCTGAACCCACAAACTCAACAAGGCTGGCGGGAAGGGAAAGACAAGAGCTTACCCAGAACGCTCACGAGTTACGAAGATGACTCGCAGGTAGGTTTACGATATGCGGGATCACGCAACCCAAGGTACGATAGCTGGCCAGACTAATCATGCCTGAGACCCTCTCAAACTCCGTGGCCACGGAAGAAGCCTTCATCGTAACATCCTATATTACACCCCAGCCGCTATATTTGCGGTACTGCAAACATGCCCTATATAACTATATTTGAGGAAGAATATCTAGCACAACATTGACCCTTGTGCACAGCTGAAAGAAATCGATCTAATATAGATGTTCACCCACACGCAGTACCCATGCAACCAGCAGCTAACACATACGCTTGAGTATATAAGCTTAAGGTTGATTTGAGCAAGTCACTTTGGACCTAGAGCGCTTCAAAAAGTCTCATACCTCATACCACAATTACACAGTACACTAGAGACTCTGTTGAAGAGCACACCTACTTACGCCCACCCACCAACGAACAGATCACTATTCAAAGACACCATTTGGTGCGCGTGCAGCTTCAAACCGATACGCAACCATACTTAAATTCTTGAGTCCATAACTGAGCCACAAGCCCTACATATATCTTATGCGGTGAAACTGCAATGTTAGGAAACATAGTAAGGACATTTGGGACCATCTATATCCTACAGAAATGATGCCTGATCCCTCAATTGACAAGTCGAATAAAGTGAAAGCCAGCTGTGACCCGGGCGTCCAAACGCGAGATGTTGCATGGCTCTTTCTCGCCCGGGATCGTCATGGTTTCAAACGCATCTGATGACCGCCTTCCCTGCCTCCACCTTTCCTTCACCAAACAAAGGGTACTTCACTCGACTTGACTTGAGCCGTACATCCTTTGCCGAGGTAAAGCTCTTCCTTCAACGTTCTACTGATTTTGTGTTACAATATAAGTAAGAAAGGAACAGTACGGGGTCAAAACAAGGAAATACCACGTAGTATAAGTCCTAAGCTTAACGCCGTTGCCGAAAAGAGAAAAGGGCAACACGCAAGGGAAAATTTAAAAAATCTTGTGAAGTTGGCACGAGTAAGAAAAATAGCGATAGGAGCCAAACAACTCCATAAAGCTTGGGCGCTGTTATTTTTCAGAAATATAGTAATGGCCAAGATGGTTACAATACAGAGCTTATTGATGAAAAATTAAATCGACGGTGACGCAAAATGCCAGCTGTTCTGGAAAGTTTGTTTAGTACGGAATTAACATTACCGTTCTCTGAAAAATCATCCGTAATACATACAATTGTTCTTAACATTGTAAAAATTCTATTTTGGTGTTAAACTATAAGTCGTAATGAAAATAACAAGCAGCGGAATGAACACAAGAGAGTTAGAGACAGAACAATTTGATTACATCAGAAGAGCATATGCGGATCATCTCTTTCTAAATGGGCATCAGCTATCAGCTGACGGCAACCAGAGTGCCCACTCCACGACCCTGGCACGACTGCCGCGTCGGCGGGTGCACTAGTGCTGGTGCTGGTGATGACAATGAAGAGAGGAATAAGAATAAATAGCGCCCACTGCAACCAGAGGGAGCAAATCTGAGCTCAAAGGTGATCGCACATCAAGGACGCGATCTGCCGATTGTGGCCTTGGATATCGCACACGCCTGGGCTATTGCAAGATGTAGTGCTGATGTCACGAGCGAAAGCCATTTGCACACTGCCATTGTGAGAAGGACGGTTCTGCGAAACGCTGGATTTGGCTTCCTATTAAACCTTCAGTAAATGTTGAGGCAGGTTATATCGCGAACCATTGATTATCTAGGACTAGGTTTACGTTTCAGTTTTCAGCTGGCGTGTCTTCTGGGACTGTGTGTCCTGTGAGTTGAAACCTTGTGTTGTTCTTGTTTTAATTTTACCGCTATGAACGGGAAGCCCCACCAGTTCTATATGCAAGCGTTAGCATTGTTCTTTTTTATTATTAATCAGAATGAGCTGGGTTTTTTTTCACAGGAAATCAGCGAGGGGTGCATGAACTATAAACCTATGACAGCTACTCTTTCTGCTTTTTATTCGTAGTCAGGTACCTTGCTTCCAGTTTTTGCAATCCTTGCGCTGTTCGCAATCTTTCAGAGGGTATGAAATCACGCAAAACTGTTTCTGCTAACGCGGAGCTGTCACGACAGCGCCCGAAGCGCTCCAGCCGCAGGCACCACTCGCTGGCATGTTCTCCTACGCAGTGTATACGACGTTTTTGCAGCCGCGCCTTATAGAGCAGTAATTAAGGTTCGGCGGTCTAATTAAAGGAGAGATAAATTGGTACAAGCCGAGAATATTAAGTCGCACAATGGCACGCGTATAAGCCAGCGGGGCACCTTTTTTGTCCGAGCCGTGAGTAAAACTTTCAGCCAACTCATTAAGCAGGATAAAAACGGAGTCATGGAGGGCTGGAAAGGGCGATGAATAAACAGTGCTGAATGGATTCAAAAATGAATAAAAAGAGGAGAGACGAAGAAAGCTACAGAACAAGCTGCCGCAATACACTGCTGGCAATTTCCCGCGCGCAAGACCCGATTTTGGGCTGTGATTTTTTTTCGCTCGCTTGTCAGCTGCGTCCCTTTGTGGGGAAAAGGGTACTTTTTCGTCTGGAACAGTCGATCAGGCACTTAAGAAGGCCAACAAAATGCGAAGTAGGCTTACTACGGCCTCCTTAATCCTTTTGATGAAAAAAGATGGACGCAAGCAAAACAGAAAATTAAGAAGACCATTCATGTGTCTTGAATGTTCCTTGTGTTTGTCACTTAAGTTTGCGCATACGCTTAACTCCTTCACCTCCACCCGTATGCCCTATCCGGGACATGGTTTTTCAGCTTGTGTAGTGATCTACCTCTAATTATGGTTAAACGCCTTTACGGGCGGTGTTGTTACGTCGTCGTTAATCTACGCCAAACTGTTTTGCACCTTTCGTTTACTTTACAGATATGACAGCAAAAGCCCACGAACTATTGAAAAGTTCAGTTACAATCTGCTGAAACATGTCATCCACTTGGTCTTCAATAACCTTGCATCCAGTCCCCGAAACGCGGTATGGGCATTGAGGCAGTGGCTTTCGGGTGCCGGTATTAATCTCGTGGTTGACGGTTGACATGCGACCAAGTAGGCATTTTTAAATATACAACAAGGCGCGATACTTGTCCAGTAAGTACCGACGCTGGATGCCGTGGTGGGGCTCGGATTGAATTGACAGCGCCAAAAAAAAATAAAAAAAAACCTTCGGCTGTAGCAGGAGCTTTAGACTTAGCCAAAGTAATAGATTGAGCAGGAAGAAAGGAGAAGTCAGTGCGGTGGTACAGGGCGATCGAGGCATCGATGAGCTCGATATTACCACGGAACTCGCCACGGAGAAAGGAGTAGGGCCTCAGAAAATAGTTGAAGACCGGAATTGTGCTGCAGCCGTCTTGGACAGTCAGCACCGCGGAGAGCAGAAACGGACCGTGCTGAGATACGAAGCGTTCTGATGGGGTAGAAATGACGGCACCGTCAGGTGCAGAGAGGCCGAAAACCGATGGTGATAGATGAGCATGGAAGAACCTCGCTAAGAGCAGCAACTGCAGTCGCTTTATTGAGCGCGGGAAACAAATCAGTCGTCAAAAGCGGTGCTGGACGGGAGAAGCGATAGTTGTCTGCGGGCGCACTTAATGTGGCATGGTCGCAGAGACTGTCACAAACTAATATGATGTCATGTGAGAGCGAGGACAGAACGACGATTTCTACGGCATATAATGAACCGTCAATGACCTCCCTGGCTGTGCAGGCAGCAAAAGGCAAGAAACTTTTACAATTATCGGTGTGAAGCAAACGGTCAGGTAAAAGTACCGCCACTTTTCTTAGCTTGTTGTACAGTTTTTGAATCATCACAGATAGAGCAGAGCCAGTATAAACAAAGGCGAAGACAGCCAGACTCTCCACGTCTACTTGAATTGTATTCTCAGGTACAAGACGAGACAATACGTTGGTCGACGTACTCGCGGTTTTTGCCTCTGGAAGGCTGGTAGCTAGTTTTCCCGAGGCATATTGGGTAATGACTCAGTGGCAAAACCGCGTGCCGCGGTGATGGAGAACGGCGACGAGTAAGTGGGAGGGCGGAAGAGGAATCAAGGTCGCCGGAAGAGGATCGATGTGGCGTGGGTAAAGGAAGCGTGTAGACATAGGGTCGTGGGTAAACCGCAGGACATCATACTCCATACAAATGGGGAGATTATCGCGAGTGTGCGAAGCATTCCCGTAAAGGGGGGTCGGTCTAGGGAAGTAAAGGCAGATTGCTAAGGTGGAGGGCGAAACAGATTAAACGAGTCAACACAGGGGGCGCCTGGGGATGTCGTCGTACGTGGGTGACGCTGCGACAGAGGAGTGCTGAGGAACGGGTGGTAGCACATCAGGAGCTCGATCGCGAAGCAAGGCCTGAAGGGTGGGGCAAAGTTACATAGAGGGCTCTGAATGCTGTTAAGAATGGACAGTTGTCGTGCAAGGTCCTCGCACACTAAGTTAAGCAGCTAGATACTCCTCGCCAGCATAGCCATCATCATCATCATCATTCTTTTCGAAAATAGCCAGGTCCCGCTGTCGGAAAACGCCGGGGCAAATGACATGGGTATGGCAATATGGCTCATGTCGCTGGTCATAATTAAGGCTTTTTTTCGGCTTCGGAGCTCGAGAATGTTACCCGCAGGGTCTACCCAGCATGCTCCACGAAGTCGTAAAAGGGTTTCTTATCAGAGACCTCCTAGAGATCGAGACCGAGAGAGACCTCATAAAGCGACTGAAAAAGCTTTAATACATCCTGATCTCCCATCGTACGCTCGAGGTACGCTTGCCTCCGGTGCTCACCTTCCTCTTTAAAGCTTGTTTGTTTATTACACTAAGGCGCACAGAATTGAAGACGTGATCGGTTGCAAGCTAACAGTTACATCATAACGCAGGAGACACTGAGTAAGACTAATAGACTAATGCGTCCATAAAAGCGATAAACGTCTCTTTCACGGGGTCTGAATATTTCTTACTGAACACAAAGCTAAATGAACAAACGTCTAGGGTACAAGCCTCATACTGCTACAGCCCTGAGGCTTCTCCTGAACTTCTGTTCATTTAGCTTTCTGTATTGCAAAAATCCCTTGTTCCTGGCCTCGCTCAACCATATTACACAGCATTAAACTATTCTTCCATTGCACGTTTCTAAAGGTGAGATGTCAATAATCGTGGCAACGGAGGAGATCCCGTGAGTACAGAGCACGGAGCGAGCTTCTCGCAGATTTTTTTCAACTGCGCAAGCAGAAACTTTTTCATTTTAAATGTACTGCGAAGTTCCTCTTTCCAACCTGCAGCACTATTTTGAACTGTGAACCACATCTGCCGACCAAAACTCTTAATAGTTCGCGTTGTCAGAAGCTTTTAGAATTTCGGAAGTATTTAGGTGCACTCTTGTGATTTTCGTACTTAAACAGGTACTGAGCGAACACGTTTCCCTGCGGCTACGAAAGATAGAAAGAGCCATTTTCATTCTTCCTCGCTTCCCTGAACGTCCCTGGGGAGTTTCGCTAAACGTAATGAGCAACACTCTAACCTCTGTACTTAACTCACTGCCAAGAGAATAAGAAACTATACCCATGAGCTTGAATTCCTAGTTACCGGGATTCTCGCTATGCCCTTTTTGCAGGAAAGTCAGACCTGATTTGCCTAACTGTAAGTAATGCATCAGGCTAAGCATCGAATCTCCTATTCACTGCATCCTATTCACTGGCGTTACTGGTTACCAGCTTCAAAGTGATTTAGGATCAAAACTTCAAACTCTGTGCTCCGTTCGTCTATCTAGACTGTATTCATTGGGGCAAAAGAAGTTGCCTCTTTTCTTTTTTAATTGACTGTCTGCACTGAGCTAAATGGTGGTAATGCATGCATTCACTTTCTACTTTGAAGTTACAGTTTTTACTAGTTTAGTGCGCTGACGCTAGGTGAGTGGCTAGCAAAGAAGCCGCTATGTGCGCCGGTGACGCTTCTGGCAGTTAACATGGCCGACCACATGACATGGCCAAGTTGTCAAGATTTTCTAACACGTTCAGGTATTTTGTGAAGAGTATGTGAGAAAGAATTGAACCTGACCGGGACCCTTGGACCCCTAGTCAGGCGCGCTTCTTATACAGACACGTAGGTGCGTTCGTACGGCTTGGTATAAGCGGGGCTTCATGTTACTGCCGGAAGAACACGTTTAGTGCTATTTACAACGTGCAAAGTCATGGAAGAAGACAGCTATAAAGAAGACTAACTTCACGGTTGAAATTATTGAACACAGCTAAATTAGGATAAAGCTTATGCTGCAACTACTGTACTTATAATCACACGTGGTAAGATTTTTATACCACAGAACGTTAAACAACTTCCAGGTAGTAGAAATTTTCATTGTGTGCATAAAAGAGGTGTGCGTCGTCGAAAAACTGCAAGCATATTTTTTTCTTTGTCTCCCAATGGATTCCTTGCTATCTTTCCGCATATTGTGTACGGCTGCGTGACGTAGAATGGAATTTTGAGGTTTCCTTCGTTCCTGTGGGATCCTGGGTGGAATGAAATCTTTACTGCACCTCTGGGGCGGCAGCGGAACATAAACACCTTGTTTCCCAATCGGCATGCACATTTAATGGAATGCATATTTAATCATGCGCAAACTCGTGGATAAGAAATCTGTCGCTAATCAGCTGCGGGCTGTATCCTCGTTTCTTCTCCCGGCTCCGTGCGACAAATGACGGTGAGTCTAACTTGATTCAAACATAATTTTGTTAACAATGGGACCTCTGAACTCCCTGCATCGGCAGGCAGAATGAAACGCGAGAAGAGTGAGATGGGTGGACCACGTGAAACGGTTGATGAACAGCGTAGGTACGACAGCTAGGTATGCATTGGCCAGTTGCTACCAAATTGAACGATAAAGCTGCGCGGTGTTTGCAAAGAAGTGGAGCTAATACTTTCAATGCGCCAGTATACTGAATTACGTCACTATTGGACAAAGTGTGCACTTAGTCGTATTGATTAAAAAAGCGACTCCCATTTAGCGTACAATCGGAAAGGAGAAATAAGAAAGGTCGTGGGAGAGACGTACGACCGCGTCTCGTGCCAACCCGCTCTGTGCGTAGCTCGCCGGGAGCTAAAAACCGAATAATGCTTCCAAAGCAACTATCTCGCATAAGTTATTAAGTTAGTGTTTAACACTGAGGAGCCGCGGGCCGAGCGATGAACAATAAGGACATTTCCAAAGTCTTGCTTTGTCCGTAACTTCATTCAATCCTCTCAGTCGCGTTAGTGAAGAAACGCTTCTCGGAAATGCAGATTAAAAGGGATGCTATTAAAACATCATCAGTTATCAGGTTATGTTACTGACCAAAAGGGATAAATTCATTCCCTAGCTATATCTAGTCAACGTCGTCTTAAATATGTCGTGTTAAACAACATTATAAGCCTAAAGAAGTTTGAACACGACGTAGGCTTTAGACGACAGAGCTGTTTTACTTTCTTCATCAACGATAATTTAGCTATCACTTTTAAAAAATACACTAGGCAACTTATGTGTTAACAAATGCCCTCATTGCACCCAGAACATGACGAGCCGCATATCATTTACAGCCTTTGTGAACAAGGTATCGAACAGTCGGTTACTGCAGTATCGGGACTTCACGAATACTGAGAAAAAGTGGAGAGGAGCACCAGAACGCTCTTTCGATGTTATTACTGTTTTATTGAGATATATTTCATGCAGGGTTTTATTTATGTTGCAAGTATTACGTTTCGATCCATAACGGGTGGCTACAGGTCACTGAATGAACATAGGTTCAGCACTGAAATGTTGGCTTTGTCAGTGCCGCATTACTATTGTCATGTGGAGCATTTTAGCGGTGCAGCGCATCGCGAAAATCGGACTGTCCACGAGCTGTATGTTTCGGAACTATTTGATATTTTTTGACAGCAAAATTTCTATCGGCACCTCAGTGGAGAACCGGATAGACACGGTGGGAGCATTCTAATATTTTTCTAGAATACACTGCGAATATATGCTATACGTCAAGGTTTTAATGAGTGTTTTACAAATCTTTAATCGTATATTACCGCACCAACTTGCGCGGCACTCAATTCGTATCGCCCCTGCACTGGATACCTCTGCATCGGTCAATTAAAGCACATACGGATGCTACTTGAGCTCAAATCCTCCGCCATGAAATCTGCCGTTTGTATGAAACAGTAAGTTTTGTGGAGGACAGCGCGTTGTCCAGCCGACTGTCTTCATAGACGATATCACTACTATGTCTCCCTTATTTTAATTGATTTTTCGTCTTCGCTTCGAATTATCACAAGGTCAATGACTAAAATGACTAGCAAAACTCACTGAAAGCTCGTATCTCAAAGAAGGCGTAGTATTAAAATGGCTGAGAGGTTTCATGCTGCAATAAAATATTTTCAGCCTCAGTGTATGCCATTTTTGGTCGGCCTGAAAATATTTTTCATTACCGCCAGCCGGTGTCCTGGGCGTGTACCTTTACTTCATTCCCCAGCAATCTCTATAATTTCGGCTCTCATTTTAATGAGTACTCCCTTTACATGCAATGGAATGGGCTTCAGATCTGAAAGAGTCAAGCCTTCTCATTTTTTCATTATAAACATGTACGACGGTTTTTTTGAAATAGGATCAGCAAATTAAATCTTGTCTCGTGGAAGCACTTCTTCTGTCTATTCACTTTCAGTTGTTTTGTGTGAATTCGTTGTACCTACGTCCCGGAAGGGACATTCCTGCAGCGGCGTGCCAAAGGCGACAATGGAGCTCAGCAAAGCGCCTTTGATGTATCTGGTGAAGCACCGTAAACACAGGGCTGCCACATTCAACAAGCCGAAATGTGACAGACGAAAGCACTGTCTTGCAGCTAAACTTTATTTTCATCAAAATATCATGTCAGCCCTCAAGAAAGGAATAAATGGCACAGTGAAGCAAGCTCCAGAGAGAAATAAAAATGCTAAAATTGAAATACTGAGAAGGTGATATTAGATAACCTCGTATTGCTAGTTTTTCATTTTGCTACGGGCTGCAGGTCTATTTTCATAATCAGAACCGGAATCAAATGCTGTGCGCCAGAAATCAGCCGAACATGCTACATTAATTCATCATTCTTTATGGTAAAGTAAGGCATCATACCTAAAGAAACGGAACGTACGCCGGACTACGAAACAAAGTCCAGCCGGTAACTCAGCTTGCACTGGCTTCGCAATTGAAAGTCTTTAAGTCTTTGTATTCTTGATCTGAAAGGCAGATATTTAGCGTACGAGATTATTTGCCCTTGCGATTAGTTTTCTTTACTATTCATGGGCCGCCAATGCCTACAGCTTTCATGCGCAGGCAAAGCCGGGACTACTGGCAGTACTATTAAACGAAGCCTCTTTCTTTGACAACCGAACCCTTACAGCCCAATAGCTTTGCCGAAAGAAACCTTGCGCAGAGCAGAGAAGAAATGAAAACAACCAAGTGCACGCAGGGCTTTCTTGACCTTTTTCGGGGCCCACCTAGCCGAGCAGCCCCTGCTCTGTAGCCATGGGCCACCGTACAGAGCGGGTGAGTCCATGCACTGACACCATCTGTCACAGATGATCATGAACCAGCGGAAGCGAGATAGGTCGCCACTTCCGCTTCCCTGCACCGTCATATCGTATATGCATGAGCCCGTAAGCGGCCGTGAGAGAGACCGCTCTTGTGGCGTGCCCAACCGGCTCGACTACTGGCTTTCGCGCCGCGAGCTCCCCGCAGTGTCCATGTGTTGGACGAGTAGTGGTCTTTCCCCCAAGCGATGAATAAGCATCTGGCTTGGTTAATGCGCTAAGCTTCGCTTGCACCTGCTGATTATGAAGCAACTGGTTTGACGTTTGGTAGGAAAGGTGTTTTCGTTTGCATAAAGTGGCAGGAACTCTTGGCTCCTCAATTCCAGATTCACAGCTTGCATAGAGGAAGTATTCTCAGGCTTGGAATGGGAGCAATTAGGCATAAGGGTCGGTGGAGAATACCTGAGTAATCTGCGATTCGCTCTTGCTAAGTAACTCAGCGGATGAACAGCTAAAAATGATTGATGACCTAGACAGGAATAGCAGAAAGGTGGGCCTGAAAGTCAATATGCAAAATACTAAGTTAACGTTCAGCAGCCTCGGGAAGGAACAGCAGTTCACAATAGGTAGCGAAATCCTGGAAGTGGTAGGCAAATTTGTCTACTCAGGGCAGGTAGTAACGGCAGATCCAGACCAAGAAAGGGAAATAACTGTGAGAATAAAATTGGGACGGAGCGAATTTAGCAAGTTTTGCAGATCATGACTAGCAGCTTACCGGTATCCCTCAAGATGGAAGCATACAATAGTATCATCTTATCTGTACTCACCTATGTGGCTGAAACGTAGAGGCAAACGAAAAGGGTTCTACTTAGCTTGAGGACAACGCAAAGGGCTATGGAACGACAAATTGTGGGCCTAACGTTAAGAGATGGGAAGTGCGCAAAATTGGCCAGAAAAATAACCCTAGTTATTAACATTCTAGTGAAAATCCAGAAAAAATGATCACGGTCAGGGCATGTAGTTCGTAAAGAGGACAACCGATGCTCGCTTGGTAGCAAATTGGATTTTAAGGAGGAGGAGGAAGATGAGGAGGAAAGGCAGGAATTTTAAGGGAAGGAAAGTGTATCAGGGGGCTGCCTGCAGAACGTTAGGTGGTTGGATGAGGTTAAGAAGTTCGCAGGGGTCTAGTGTATGCAGCTAGCATAGAGCAGGGTTAATTGGTAGAAAAAGGGGAGGCATTCGCCCTGCAGCGAGTATAGTCCGGCTGATGATGATGGTGGTCACTCAAGACCGTAGGAGCGCGAGACCGTAGGAATACCGGGAAGAGTTGCAGCTCTCTTATGGCACCGAGCGACTCATAAGAATCCATTGCTTCGCCTCTTATCCAAGCAGATAGCCGCGCACCCTGACTACAATCAATGTCGCTGCCCCGTACATAAGGGAAAGAGAGAATGCGAGATGCCACAGCTTCTCCGGCAAAGGAGCTTCAGAATTCTAACTGACGGGTTTTTGGAGACTCATTTAGGAATTGTATTTTGACATCATCACAGCAGTATCATGCGATCGGGAGGAAGTTAAAAAATTCGAGAATTTCAACATTGTCGAAATAATTGTGGGGATTTTAAGTTAGTTTTAGAGTTCAATGTGACTTCATTAGCGGCAAAGTTGCTAGTACTTGTTTATGTTATTACAGGGAAGATGCTTTTAACAAGACAGCAGTCTAAATACTTGCATAAAGGCGGGTCACCACATCCGTCGCTGATCGTCCAGACAGATGTTCGAACTTCACATCCGTAAGTCAACTGATCAGTTAAATTTACGCACAACTGGAACGTTTGTAGTCCGCTTTCGAATCTAGTTAGCCGCATTGCCAATAAGCACGTCAGGCTACGCGTGGGTGGAGTCAGACAACTAGACCACGTATTAGCACTCAGCAAAATACTCAAGTAGGGAAGTGTACAGATGTACGCTTCCTGCACGTCTGTCACAAAAATCGACAAATTGAGGTTGCGCTTTACACATGCTACCATACCGCCCTTAAAGCTCTCATACATACGTTCACTGAGCGCCCATAATTTACGAAGCTGCTCTTGCTCTTGGAATACCTCCGAGAACAACATCAAGGCCGGCAAAGGGCATGTATTTCTCGTACAAAACAAGGACACTGGGTACTTCAGCAAGCTGGACAAAAACCTATCGATCTGCCTGTTCCCATTTCCCGATAACAGAATCACCTGTATTCAAAAAAAAAATAAAAACGTTGAAGCCGATCTAATCTATTCTGTTCGCGTTTTTAATTACGCGTCCATCCTACTGATTTGACGGTTGTCTACACAGATGCATCACAAAGTGACATTCAAGTGGCTACTTCGTTAGAGGGCGGCAGCGAAGTGGTTGTACACACCCTTTGTCCTTACATTGATCCTTCTCCTACAGCGACTCTAGAGGTTCTACTAATATTTGCGTATTCAAACCCGTGGTTGAAAAGAGGAGTTTCTTTATTCGCAGCTTATTTGAGTGAGACTATTAGTGCAGTAAGAAGTGGTGATGATATTGATGATAATGAGAAGGAGCTCTCATTCAGCTTCTCTATTCTTCAGACATCTTATAGTTGCGCGAACAAAGACACACCCAAGACAGGGTACAGGACCTCTGTGATTCTTCTGCGATACTTCTGCAATTTTGCTTCTCGTGCAGTGCATTTGCGCCATTCCTTCGGAATGCATACATTAAGCATACCAAGATGCCCGAGTCGCTGTGTTACTTTTCTTTTCTCAATTGCGTCGAGGAGTTCCAAAGGTCGCACTCTTTACTTTCTGAGGATCCTTCTTGTCTGAGCATCTCTACCCTAGTCTATGATGGTTTCGCAAGATTTACATGGCCGGTGGCATGCACAGGTGAAAGTCCAAAGCCTACCCTTCTATCAAGTCAAGTGGAATATTGATATTGTCGTGCCTATTAGAATGAGGCATCTCCATTCACATAATCAATGGCGATCTGGGAGTCAGCCCTCTAGATTTATGACGAAGGTAGGTTAGAGTGATTAGGTGATCACAATCACTCTCTTCTCTGGCTTGGAGCAAGGCTAAGAGTCACAATAGTAACTCTCAATTGGTCTGGGGTTTTTTTTTTTTTTGTTATCATAATTATGTCTGTCATACTGCTGGAGCGCATTACTATTCCATTTCGTGTTGCACAAACCCTAGACGTCAGTAATGCTAGCGAGAAGGCGTCCTTATTTCTTGGACTAAAGTGAGGGTTGTGTGTTATGTTTTAACGTTGCCACATTACAAAGCGCACACCAATAAGCTTAGAGTGATGACGGAAAGAAAGCATTCTAGAAAAGAGAGATTTCGAGAAAGTAACGTTTGGGAGTGAGGGTTAGAGCGAGGAGAGAACGTTATCAAGAAATAATGATAACTGATCGGCCACACACCATCACAAAACCCCGGAAGTACGGCTGCTGATTCTTCGCTGTGGTTCTTTCACGTTGTCTACCGAGCACTCAGTATTTGGCCAGAGGGAAAAGATCCGGAATGCAATCAGAGCCATCCCCAGAGGGCGCGGGGCCTAGCGGACAGCGTTCAGGGACGAATAGCTTTTCTTCGCTTTCTCCCGACGTTTGCTAACAGCAAACGGAGCTGCAGAAGATGCGCAGTAGGGGAATGAGTTGTCAGAGAAAATAACGGACCACTTTCGCTCCCTCTTTCATGCCAGCTGAGTGAGTGCGCGCGCCGATCCTTTGATACCACCATCGGGACGATCACGCAAAGTGCGTTAGACGCCTGTTTGAGTGACTCGGGAAGTCGACATGTCCGCGATAGGCTCGGGGGAGCTGCCGCTACTGACATGCGGGAGAGCATTCGATGAAAGCATCAGAATGGCAGAAAATGAGTTCTCGAAGGCGTCGGGCGATGGGATATTTGTTGTAGTGAACGTATACGCTTCTGACGCCCCCCAGCAAAGAACAACGAAGCCCTCTGTTTGTGGTCTAGTATGTGTGTATAGTGGCTTATCACCATCTAGTGCGTGTTTTGGTGCTTTTTGTCTATTCTGCATTCATATTTGTTGTGGGGGGTGGATTTTAGTACTGAGGACTTCATTTCACTTTTAATGTTTACGAAAACAATTTTCATTTACGTTGAGTGTATTATGAGTTGCGTCGCAATGAACATGTCACCCAAAAAGTTTGGCCTGCCCTAAAGAAAGACACCGTACCTCAAAGTGTTACCGTGTCATTTTCCTCTCTTATCTGCGTGGGATTGTGCTCAAATGGCTTGAAATCCTGCAAGCATCATTCGCAGACCGGGCTATGACAGGACTAAATTGACAGTGGTTTAACTGAGCTAAGCTAGGATATGCAAAGCGAAAGCAGTAGTAGTCGTGGATTAGACCGAATCGTTTCTTTGTTGTTGTTTTTGTCACACCTTTTTCTCCATCACCTAGCGTCGCCGCTTTGGAATCTCTTTTCTAGCTCTTCAGAAGTTTCCATCGCACATTCAGCTCTCTCACCTTCATTTTACCTATGTGGCGATTCTTCACGGCGACTGATGTCGGCAGGACGAGAATATGTGGCTTTTGGACGAGCGTAGTGAGCGCTCGCAATAAGCGTTGTTGCCTAGATTATGGCCTCTCACTACAGACTACATCTTCGCATGCGAGCAGATGCGCACAGTTTATATTCACCGCTACCGCTTTGACGTAGCAGCTCAAGAGCAGCACGCATGCGCAGTTAGGTGCTTAGGTGCATAGCTAAGTGCAAGTGATGACATCCCGCGCGGCACTCATACGCCGAGCCACAATGGTAGTAGTGAAATACGGCATCCCGGAGGCAGGATTGACCATGGCGCACGAGTGACCAGTACGAGTCACGAACATCTCAAACATGTAGCAGTTCGTTGTTGTTGTTTTTTTGCATCCATCCATCCGTGGAGACCGGCGATATGTACCGGTAAAAATGAACATATGGCAGGGATCTGAAGAAGAGGAACCAGGTGTGCGGTATAGAAGAAGTGAATCACACTAGGGCAATGAAAGCGTGTGAACTCGTGACCTTTACCACCTTGTCAGAAACCACCATAGAGTGCGCCATCCCTAGTCTCAGTGACAGTATATCTACCCCAAACTTAGCGATGAGGAACGGAAAGAGGTCAGGGAGTCAGTAGTCTCGTGAGGACAAAAAGGTGTAAAACATTAGCTGATGGTTTAGCTTGTGATTAAACCTGGAGTTACGCGAGAGTAATCTGCATGGCTACGCTTAGGTTAGGATGTGCAAAAGACATGGCTTTTGCACATAATAGTTTACTCGAAGATTTCAGCTTCACTTAAGAATAATAATGATAATAATAATAAATATTATTATTATTATT
>JAJIZL010124305.1:26277-47559 GCA_023969395.1 Amblyomma maculatum | reverse complement strand
TATTCTTTATGGCGGCTGGGGGCTTCACAGAGAAAGTCATCGTGGCTGACCATGGACAGAAATAAAAAAAAAGTGCAAACTGCTGCGAGTGCGCATTCTCGAAGAGGAAGAGGATAGAAAGGAAGGGTGCTCTAAAGCGACTCCTTTGCTAGTATGGGTGACGCCTTGGCGCCTAGGACGCAGTAATTTGCTGGCACTGGTTCCAGGGAAGCGTGCGGTCAGCCTTACTGCCGCGGTTTGTCATCGGTGGAAGGTAAATAAACGGAAGATAAAGAATGTTTAAATTAAACTTTGAAGTGCCTTCAAGGGACACCCTGGAATTCTTTAATGTCAGCACAGTTGTTTAAAACGAGTGTGCTTGCTAGCTTTGTCACCATAGATCTGAGAAAGGCCTCTCTGCCTCTAATGTGATGTACTCGAGAGTAGTTAAACGGACCCTGACGACCGCTCTATGGCGATGTTTGTGTTAGAAAAGTTTGATAGTTCGGCATTTTCTCGCTTGATTGATGCTCGTCTCGCGTCAAAAGACCTATTTATGGCTGAGACTGTGATTCTCTGATTCAAAGTCTGTCTTTGTATGTGGTGACTCAGGCTAAACAGTTACAGGTGCTAAACGTGGCTTAACTTAGTATAACATAAGTGGCATAGTTTATTTTGCAAAATGTAGGTGACATTGTTGCTGTCTTTTCGTCCCCTATTTTTCACGCCTCTTTACGCATTATATCTCAGGTCCGATAGCTGACGCAATGGACCAGGATCGCCATCCCTTTCGAATTAGGTTGAATTTACAGGTTTATCAGGCTTTTATCAGGTTTATCAGGTGACTGTCCGGCCATGTCACCTGCCAACTACCACCTGCCAAAAATATCCTCTAAGGTCAAAGGCCAAGAATTTTGTTATACCTCTTACTTTTATGATTTGACCCGTGAAGTACTGCTCGCGCCCTAAAATAATAGAAACCATGACATAACTGCGGATTTCATGATCGCTCCTAAGTATTGGTGGTGCATTGTAGCAACAGCCGAAATGAAAGCCACCGTCAACAAGGTCTAACCAGAACGTTTTGTCAGCCGTCAATTCGTTTGCGTCAAGGTTGTTATGGATCTCTTCTAGCATACTCCGCCCTGCACTAAACCGACCTTAGGCCCATAAAGCATGCGTTTCTTTCGAGAGCCAAGACGGCTGGAGTGGTTGTATAGCGCTGACAAGTCAGCTGTGTAGGCTGCAAGCGAAGCTGCTGGGAAGCTGAAATTTCTGAGACATTATAATGACAGGTGGGTAGCGACTGCTATTTGCGGGCGTCTTCATAAAGTAGCAATTTAAGCAATGCAGTAAAAGAGAGAAAAAAAAAAAGACACTGGGCCCGTTTTTCGCAATTTTGTAAATTTCCTCCCCTGTTCTAATGTCAACGAACAGAATTGTCGTTCGTTAAACAATTTTGGTTTAGCGCCTCGAATCGACTCCGGCTATGACGGGCGCTGTAGTGGAAAACAACGACGTCATCTCTACCAATTCGGTGGTTTAACGTGCACTTACATGCACTGTAGCCGGACGACTAGTGTTTCAGTTCTTTCAAAACGCAGCCACCACGGCCAGGTTTTATATACAGAAGAGATTATGGTGCACTTAAAGGGATTTACTCATACCCTGGGCGAATTGATGAACAAGAAATTTTATTGGGCAGGCCACGTAATTTGAAGGCATTATTAATATGTAACAGATAAGGAATCACTTTGGATTGCGAAAGGGAACGCGTAACAAGGAGTGTCAGAGGGTCAGGTCAGTTGGTCAGGTTAGGAAGTTTGCGGTAACAGTGTGGTTGTAGCTGACACACTATAGAGTTCATTAGAACAGCCAATATTCTATACCGGATATAGTCAACCTTATGATGATAAGTTTCTAGTTTTTTTTCCTCTTTATTAATATTTGCAACTTGTAGCATGTCTTATGGAGAGCAACATGCCCAATTTCTCTTCTTCATTACTCGCCCACTCTTTGCCTCTCCTTTACTGCACTAGCCTCTATATTAATTTACTATCTAAATTTCTGGAAATTAAGCCAGGCTTACCTTTTAAGAACCAAATTAACCTTAAACCTCAGGGGAAGCATAGTGCACAATGGACAAAATATGATTTTGACACAGCGTAAAACTGGACGCAGTTGCATCACAATCTTACTGTTCAATCATCTTTGTTGCTCACTAGTGCTAGCTGACGTATCACGAGGGTGCTTTATTTATTTCGCGTCAGTCTTTCTTCTTTTTTGCCCTCTTCTATTATTTGTTTGTTCTACTAGAGATATGAGCGGGTGTCTGATTTTCAAGTAATCGTACTCTTCTTCGAAAATAAATAACTGTAAGAATTTTGTCTAAAAACAAGTTTGTTAAAAAGGTAAAAAAGAAAACGTCTTGGCTCCGAAACAATTACTCTCTTCTGGCCCCACTTTTCTTTTTTTTGCTTTGTTTAAGCTAATGTTTTTCCTGCGCAGCTCATCGATCACGTATAAACGGTATAATGACACAAAAACATTTAGCAAAATGCCTTTTGGTCTAGTTAGTTGAAATAAAATACTAAGGGCTGACGCGCTACGATCCGAAAGGTGGCGGCGCAGAGCTACTATTCTGACGAAAGGCGTTACCTATTTCGCAAAGAAGTGAGGGCACCCAAACGGCAAAGGTAGAAGAGCGCAACAAACGCTTTTGAAGGAAGCAAGAACTAATAACGTTCGACTTACTGAGAGCGTTTCTTGATAATACCTTGCCTTTCTCATTTTTCTTTCTGCTCTGGCCAATTTACGCGTTGTTTTTACTTTATTTCGACAATTTTTCATCCCGGACTGCCGCGCCCTATTATGATCTCCTTGCGGGAAGGCCCAATTCCCATCTGGCGTTCATAACACTAAGCGTGCTGAGGCAGGTGGGAAGGCGGGCAATTGGGAAGCCGGACAAAAGTATGGCCTCGCACTGCTTCCCTGCAGCTGTGAGGAGATGACTATGTTGCTGCAACAAGCTAGATGCTTGTTGGTGTAATTTTTTTTATGAGGAGCTTTACGCCGTCGGAGGATTGCTGGGCACAATACAGAAAGGGCGTCTCTCATAGCCTGAGTCGCTTTGGAACGTTAAACCCCACAAACCAACCAATAGAGAAAGCTGGATGAAAGAACGGCAACAAATCGTTCCACCAATGAGAGAAAGAGTGTGGTTCGGGAAATGGGAAGTGTAAAGGGGCAACGTCATTGTGATTTAATTGGAAGCGCTCGGCGACATTGTGTCACCAAATTCCAGGAGTGTGACTGCGGCCGTATTTTTCTAGGCTTTTCTCGCCTTTTCTCGCTTTGCCTTAGTTAAGGTCGAGAGCGCAGAGGTCCAAAATGAGATAGGAGGTGTAGCCGGAGGGTACGGGAACGAGCTGACAGCGTCCGAGTGCAGATATATTCTCCTCGGTCCTCTCATCGGTCATTGCGCGGCCGGCGGGGAAAAGGGATAGGAGCGATAAGAGAGCGAGCTGCTGGCCACTCTCACCCATTTCGCTCTAGCTCAACGCCGATGCTTTGGGAGCTCTAGCGGGCCGGTGACGAAATGTATGTTTGCCGATTGGCTCAAGAGCTCGTAAATTCAGCACCGCTGAGGGATACGGAAGCAGCCGCAATTGATGTGCTAAAAATTTTTTTCCGAGGCCTACAGAACGGCAAAAGTTCTCCGAGACATTGTATGTTCTGCCTTGGGGCTAAATACCATGAAACGAAGGAACAACTGTTCCATCTGTTTGTTATATAGATACCGCGTGTGTATTTCTGTATACCATGTTATGGTGCGTGTTCGTGTACCTATTGGTAGTGCGTGTGCATGTGTTTTCTGTACGACTTATTTTACAGTTGAACAATCGATTTTGCTATTAATGTGCATACATTACATACTGAATACATTTGGAACAATGATACACCCTTCAAGCCGGAAAAAGTGTAGAAAGCAATTATATGAATGACATAACAATTTTATTGGGAGAGAAATAAAAAAATACAATAGGAAGCCATGGAGTTAACTTGAGGGTCTCTGGTTTCCTGACCTACACGTGTATAGAAGGATGAAGGGAGCGAAGCCAAAAAGAATCAGAAAAATAGAAGCTCAGAACTCATTACGGAAAGCGTTAGTTGTACAACTACTCCTTGGGGACACGGGACACACAAACAGTACTTATCGGTCATGAGATAGCCCCTTGCACCCGCCAGAGAGTGGTTCAGGTGGAAAGCCTGTGTTTTAATTAAAGTTACTTGTGTCTCGTGCACATGATTTGCATATTTCCTATTTTGTTTTCTTTCTAGCCTCGTCCTCTCAGTTATTATTCTTTATCGGGCTCTAAGAGTGATCCGGGTAACCAGTGACATCGCTAGCATCTCCAGTAAGAATATGCTATACTTTCTACCTGAGCACATTTTCCTCACTTTCATTAGCACACAAAAAAAAACGAGCAGCTTTCTTCGCTCGCCACAATTTTGGTGCTGGTGTTATGGCCGACGTTAATTCGACGCACGTGAGTGGAAGGTGATGTTTGCCATATCAGTCTTCATGATTTCAAGTATAAACATCGCACGCATACTTCCCAAATCTGATTTATAGCTTCAGGTGCGGTGCACCAGCCTCACATGTCTGAGCTTTCTACAGTTAGTTGGCTTTCCTCACTACGTCGTTTTCAGGGTACTGCGATTGATCTAGGTAATCATTGTCAGATTCATCCTGCAACTCCATCACCCCTTACTGCCCTGTCATTGGTGCTGCTCACAACAATCTTTTTTTCCTTTCTTCTTCATATGTGCTGTTCAACTGTAGCATCCTTCCAGGGTTCGACCATCTCGGTTTTGCCGTGAGCGCAACTTTTTCTTGTCAGTTCACTCACTCGGCGTCTTATCATGTTCTCTAAGCTACAAAAGGCTCGCGTTAAGGCAGTTGAACTATGCCCGTTAAGCTTTCAATTTTAGTGCGCTTGATCGTTACGGCCGAGACAGAGTTAACTCAAACAATCGCTGCTGTCGCCTTATAGCTTCCCCGTCGCGGCAGTAGCATTCTAGTACCTGTCCTTGTTTCCAGTGAAATCCTATCAAACAGGTTTGAGCGTGGCATTCTTCTCACCCAAACTCAACCTTCAGGCGAAGGCTATTTTCTATTTCAAATACCCATACAAGGAAACGCGTCATATAAACCAGGAAAGAAGGCTAGATGGGCGAGCGATGCTAATTTGCAAACTGAGGGAGTGACTAGTAAAACAAGCTGCTTCGACCAGCGCATTTTCACGGAATAACGGCTTTTTTACGGCAAAGTTATTATGCATAAGGGTGGACGTGGTTGACCTCAGGCCGGGTATTCAGACGATACAAGGGAGGAGAGCTTTTTGGTGCGTCCCATATCGATAATAAAAACTGCCACCGTCTAAACAGATGAGGCCACACGACACCGGCGAGTGTTTTAGTCGTGGGTGGAGCGCAGCTTTCTACGGGAAAAGCGCTGCTGTTCTCCATTCATGAAAGGCATGAATGAATAAGCGACCGCACACTCGCTGAGTGAAGCCGCCGGGCACTGCGATAACCCCTGTGTATACGCCCGCATCGTCTGTTATAAAAAAAATTTATTATACGCTTTTTTTTTTTTTTTTCTGAACACCATTCTTCCTTTAGCTTCCCCGCAGTGCATGGCGAATCTATATGTTGGGAGTGGAATATTGCAACAGGGCGGAGTACCATTGATATGCATGAGTGTGATGTTTCTAGTGGATGGTTGAACGCCCTCAGCGAGCGAAAATGCTCCTACATTTAAGCTTTCATCACGCAAGGTTGCCTGTGCGGTGTGCTTAAGAAAAAAAAAACAATATTAAAAGCAGTACACTTGATCATGTTATTATTTTGTAATTAAAAAAGAAGGAAATCGCAAAATATTTCGCAACGGTAGCTTAATTATCACAACACTGATGGTCACCTTTGTGTTTGACACGTTTCCTAACTAAATGAAGGCATAAAAATTCCACGACATCTCCATTGTTTGGCAAAATATGAAAAAGCAAAAATTTCTGCATTGTGCCTCAATTACAGGAGCGCAGAACTCCTGTAGACAGGTACCTGTACGAATATAACTGTGGCACATCACCGGTGCACATTACCTTCAGTGCCATGGGTGATGTGAATAGTTGGCTTTAGTCTTACCGCGTTTCTGATGAGACACTCCTCTGTACACAGAGGTAAATAAACATTCCGTCCGACAATGCCTCTAGCGAACTCTACTCTGAGGACTCATGTATGAGTGTATAGAAGTGGCAAAATTACTGCCGGAGTATTCTATTCGTAATAGTTGTGGGTAGAATAAACCACATTTCATATCTATAGCTTTTCAATGTGGCTTATCATGAGTAGCAGACAACAAGCGAGACACTGCCAATGTTCAGAAATATATATAGCTCGTTTAAAGCGCTGCAAGAGTTAATTGGTCAATGTGGTAGTAAATAAATTTACAAGTTATTTCGATGCGTCTCGCAACCATGAAGAGTAATAACCGTAAACGTTAGTTGTGTCTTAGAGGACAAAAGTTCCACTCGCATAAGGAGCGACTCAAAGAAAATAGCTATTGAACATAATGAGACGAAGTGTTCTGAACAATGGGACCATCAAAGTTTATATTATGTACATTTCTTTTTTATTTCAGTGTATTTCTCTGAGAAATAATAAAAGTTCTCGTTTTAATGTTTCTTTTTTTTTTTTGAGCAACGCTGCAAAAAGGTAAGAGTTCGTTGCATGAAAGAAACGATGGAAAAAACTTACATAAAACAAGAATGCGATGTTGCTTTATATGCTTCTCATTTTTAGGCTACAACGCAGACAGGTAATGTTTCGCAATCAAAGAAAAAAAAAGCTAGATGGAGTGTAAGAACAAGAACACTTCAGAACCTTCTAGCGAACATGCACTGAACTGAGTGTTATCAAGCAGCGCTAATCACTGGTTGCCCGTGTCCCCATCTACTATAAAACTGTGACCTACTATGAGGCTTGTCTGCAAACTTTTCAGAACCACCAAACCAGCCAAAAACGACCAAAGTTTGAGAGAGAGAGAGAGAACAACTTTTATTTAAAATGCCTGCAGAATCGGTTAGGCTCCCTCCACGCAGGGAGGACGAGCTTTTACCGCGACGCGGCCACTACGTCAGTCTCGTGCGTTGTGCTCCTTGAGGTCTTGTTACGTCCCTCGCTACTTCCGCGGGTTCGAGAGGGCCGCCGCCCCCTTCTTGGGGGTGCTGCCCCCCCTCTCCTCGGTTTCGCTCGGTCGCTGCCTCTCTAGAGCTGCCGAGACCTGCTGGACGGCCTTGAGTTGTGTCTCTTGATCACAGCTCCTCGTTGCAGCCTCTAGCTGCGGCGGGATCGTCGTCTTCTCGCTGGCTTCGCGCGGATTTACTCTACAGTCCCAAAGGATGTGAGCCGCGGTGGCTCTCTCCTTCGCGCATAGTCTACACATGTCGCTCGCGTGCACACTCGGACACATGTGCTTAGCTAGCACCGGGGTAAGCAGGGACCCTGTCTGTAACTGTCTGTATAACACTGCCTCCTTCCGGGTAAGCCCCGGGTGAGGTGGCGGCATAGTCTGTCTGTTCAGTCTGTACCATTTCACTATTTCGTTGAAGGTGGTCATCTTGTCCTTGGCACTGCGCCGCGACCAAGACTCCGAGTCGGCCGTGCTTGCAGCCGCGCGGTTGGTTAGTCCTCGCGCGGCCGAGTTGGCCGTCTCGTTGTGGTTCACGTTTCCGCGTTCCGACACGTCACTGCCCATGTGGGCCGGAAACCACTTGATCACCACAGGACTTTTGCGTTCGATGTCTTCGGCCTTGCGCAGTATGCGCGCGGCCTCACTACATACCCTACCCTTGGCGTAGTTCTTCACTGCCGTTCTAGAGTCACACAACACTGTAGTGCATCCGGGGTCGGAAACGGCCAAGGCGATGGCCACCTCCTCCGCCCGGTGCGCTTCTCGAGTCCGGACGCTCACCGCGGTCTTCGTTGCACCCGTCGATGCCCCGACAACCACCGCCGCGTATGCGTCGGTGTTCCCTCGATACTCCGCCGCGTCCACGTAGGCGGCGCCTTCTTCTCTGGCGTGGAGGTCTACGAGAGCCCTGGCCCTCGCCAACCTCCGCTCCCTGTTGTGCTCGGGGTTCACGTTCTTCGGGATCGGGAAGACCCTGAGCTTTCTGTTGATGCTATCTGGTATAGGTACGTCTTTCTGCTGCTTGCCTTCCCTCGGTTCGAGGCCAAGGTCCCGCAGTATCTGTCTTCCGGTTCTCGTTTCAGAGAGACGCTCGAGTTGCGCCGTTCTCTGTGCTTCGGCTATTTCGTCCAGCGTGTTGTGGACTCCCAGCGCCATGAATTTTTCGGTGCTCGTGCTCCCGAGGAGACCGAGTGCCGCCTTATATGCCTTGCGTATGGTGGCGTCTATCTTGTTACGTTCACTCGGCCTCCAGTTGTGGAAGGCGGCCACGTACGTTATGTGGCTAACTGCGAAGGATTGAACGAGCCTAGTCAGGCTCTCCTCCTTCATCCCCGCTTTTCTGTTGGACACCCTCTTGATGAGTCTCATTGCCGCAGCCGCTTTGCCCGCGAGCTTGTTGACCGTTTCACCGTTGGCTCGGTTTCGCTGGATGAGCAGCCCGAGTACTCGAATCTTCTCGACCTCCGGTATTACTTGTCCTCCTGCCGTCTTGACCGTGATCTTGGGACGCTCGTACTTGACTTCCATATTCTTTCTTTTCCTGCCCGATCCTTTCGGGGGAATCACCAGCAGTTCTGACTTGGCCGGAGAGCAAACGAGTCCAGACCCGTCCAGCTGCTCCTCGATGGCGTTGACCGCTTCTTGCAGCGTTGTCTCGATGTGTCCGTCGCTTCCTCCCGGTACCCATAGCGTAACGTCGTCGGCGTAGATGGTGTGCCGGACTCCCGCTACTCTTTCTAGCCGGGTGGCCACCCCGATCATCACGAGGTTGAAGAGTAGCGGGGAGATTACCGACCCCTGCGGAGTTCCGACGCTGCCCAGCTTCTTCTCTTCGAGCTGCAGGTCTCCCGCACAGATTTCGGTGGTCCGTTCCGTCAGGAAGTCTTTTATGTACTGGTATGTCCTCCTGCCCATGTTTAGCCTGGATACTTGGGCCAGGATAGCCGAGTGCCTCACTTTATCAAAGGCGCTCTGCAAGTCCAGCCCGAGTACGGCTCTGTTGTCCTTGGTGCCCGTCGTATCGTCGATGATCTCGTTCTTCAGTAAGATCATGGCGTCTTGCGTCCCGAGTTTGTTCCGAAACCCGATGATGGAATTTGGGTAAAACTCCGATTCTTCCAGGTAACGCTGCCACCTGTTCATGAGAACGTGCTCGAGGACCTTTCCCACGCACGAAGTGAGCGAGATCGGCCTGAGGTTCTCTATGTTGGGTGGCCTGCCAGGCTTGGGGATGAGGATCGTCTTGGCTGCTTTCCATTGCTTGGGTAGCCTTCCTTCTTGCCAGCACTTGTTGTAGAAGTTCGTGAGCGTTTCGATGGCCGCTTCGTTGAGGTTCTTGAGCGCTCTGTTGGTCACTCGATCGGGACCCGCGGCAGACCTTCCATTGAGATTCTGCAGGGCAACTCTGACTTCCCAGGTCTGGATGTCGCGATCTAGCGTCTCGTTCTCTTTGCCTTGGTAATCCGGGTGTCTTTCCGTGGGGGTGGTCGGCAGGTACTTGGCGTCCAAGCGCCGCTTGACCTCGTCTTCCCCGTGTTCGCAGATTGCCTTGTGTAGGATCCTGGCCAGGTTGTTGTGTTGGTGGCCCTTGGTCTTGGTTTCGTCGAGGAGGTTCCGCAGCATGTTCCACGTCTTGCCCTTGTGCATCTGTCCGTCGGCTTCGTTGCAGGCCTCGTTCCACTGTTGGGTGCATAGCACCCTGCAGTGGACCTCGATCTGCCTGTTGAGCTCGGCGATCTTCTTCCTTAGACTTCGGTTGGTTCGTCGCCTCTGCCACCTCGCCTTTATGGACTGCTTGGCTTCTATCAGGTGGGCCAGCCGACTGTCCATCTTGTCTATCCGTTCGTCCGTCTCTAGCTCTTTGGTGGCTCCTTCCGTCTTCTCAACGACGTTGGCCGCCCATTGCTCGATGTCCGTAATGTCCTCTTGCACCGCAGATAGCGCCTTTCGAAAGGCGTCCCAGTCCGTAATGCGATGCTTCCTTATGCCGGTGTTGCCTTGGCCTTCGAGCGGTACGACGACCTCCACGATGTAGTGATCGCTGCCCAGCTCTTGGCCCGTGTTTCTCCATTTCGCTTCTCTTGATCCTCCGTCAGTTTTGACGAAGGTAAGGTCCGGAGTTGTGTCTCTCGTAACAGAAGTGCCGATCCTGGTGGGAAAGGCCGGATCCGTGATTAGGTTCAGTCCGACGTCGGTGGCGTCTTGCATCAGCTCTCTCCCCTTGACCGTCGTTCTGTGGTAGCCCCAGTCTTGGCTCGGAGCGTTAAAGTCTCCGCACACTACGAGCGTATTGCTCCCCGCGACTGAAGTTGCCTTGTGGAGCAGTGCCTTGAATTTCTGTTGTCCGTGGGACGGATTGCTGTAGACGTTCACCAGGAAAGTGCTCTCCTTCCTCTTCTTGCCCGTGATTACTTCCACCGTGCAGTGTTCGATGGCGCTTCTTCCGATCATTTCGTGTTCCACGAAGGTGATCCCTTTCCTAACGAAGGTGCAGACCCCTCTGCCCTTGCCCTTGGACGTGTCCCTTTTGCTCGGCGGGCTGTCGTGCGACCGGTAGCCCGGCAGTCTCGGCGTCTCTTCGCTGTGTGTTTCTTGAATCATTATGACGTCTGGTTTCCTCGTTAGTTGCTGCAAGTGTTGCTGCAGCACCGCTCTCTTGCCGGTAAAGCCGTTGCAGTTCCAGTGCCAGACCAAGAGGTCTCTCACTGGTGGTGTGGATGTTGCTGCACGTGCTGTCCCGTCCATGATTGCTGCAGTTTGGCGGTGATCTGTGCTTCCATACCTTGTATTTGTGCCTGTATCTGCGTCTGCAGCTGTGCTTGCGTTTGCGCCATCATGTTCTGGATCGTGCTCTGTATGTTCGTTGTCATCTGCTGAACCGTTTGCGTGAGCGCAGTAAGGCTTTCGTTGGTTACCTTGCTGATCGCCTCGAGACGGTCGAGTCTGTCGTCCTGTTTTTCGATTCTCTCCATTGTCTTTCGTTCCCTGGCGCCCTCTATGGCTCTCCTCTTGGGAGCCGGTCCCGCCGCTTTCGTGGCTCTCGGGTCCACCTCGACCTCTGGTTCGTCCTCGGTTATCTCTTCTTGTTTCCTCTCTTGTGCGGGCTTCGGCAGCAGCTGCTGCTTTTGCTGCATCGCAATTAATGTTGTTAGCTTCGCGTTGATTTCCTTGATGGTTGCGTCCTGTTCGGCGATTCTCTGCTTTAGCTTCTCGTTCTCGTCTCTTAGGGCTTTTATTACCACCCCGTTCTCTTCTTGGAAGTTCTTCGTGGCGTTTTGGGCCGGTGGTTGTCTCTTCTCTGCCATGTTTGCCTTGACTGTTTCGGCCCAGGCGACTCTTTCCCCCGATTGCGACGGTCTGTGGCGGCTGGCGCTCCTGCCTCCCTTGCTGTTGTCCCTCTTGCGGCTGCTGTCGCGCTGCCTCGAATCTCCGCGGGGTCTCTCGGCAGACGGCTCTCGCAGCGGCGGAAAGCTTTTCGGATCCAGTTGTTGCTGCTTGGCTTCCATCTTGCGTTCCCATTGCCGTTTTTTGAGCACATACGGCATCTTGTACTTGTTCTTGCATTCCCTCTCGCCCGTTGGATGCTGTCCCCCACAGAGCCTGCACTTGGGCTTGCATTCGCGTTTGTGATCCTCGCTGGGGTTCGCGATTCCGCAGCCGAAGCATACTCTGGTGTTGGGATTCGGGCATACGTCTCTTCTATGGCCGATCTTGCCGCATTGCCTGCACACGTCAAAGTGCTTGCGGTAAAGCCCGCACCTGACTAATATCGAGCCATACTTGACGTAGTTCGGTACTTTCTCTCCTGCGAAGAGTACTATCACCGTGGTTGTATTGCCGATTCTGTGCGCCTCCACCGCTAGGGGGTTGCACGGGTTCACGATGTTTTCGGCTATCTCCTCCGGGGTGTCGTCTACGGCTATGCCTCGGATGACTCCCTTGACCGTGCCGTCCGGCGCCGTTCGGTAGGCGCTGACTTCGTATGGCCTGTCTCCTACGTTAAGGGTTTTGACCTTAGAGTACAGCGTGGCACGCCTCTCGTCCGGGGTGCTGACCACGATGATGTTTTGCTGCGCGTTCGTGCAGATGGTGTCTGCTTTGGCTTCTTCCTTCGTTACTCGAGCCGCCGTCATGACGGCCGACATAATTATTGAAACCTCAGTTCTCGCTACGTTGAGACCTCCCCGTGGTCTCATGACTATCTTAGTGTCTTCCTTCGGCATGTCCATCGGCATCCTCGCCGCTTTCGTTACCGAGGCTGCAACTCTCTTAGCAAAGCTGGCCCTAGTCTTGGGTCTAGACTGGCGAGTAATGGCGGCGGACTCACCGTTTTCCTTGCCGGCCATGATCTGCTTGACGCGCTTGCCGGAGACCGACCAGCCTTCGACTTCTTCCGGTGTAATGTCCTCTCCTTGAACTTCAATGCACGTACGCCCGCCGAGACTGCCGATGCTCGGTGCTGACGTCATGTTGTCTCCCATCGACGTGGCCACTTCCATTTCGGACGCTTCCATTTCGGACGCCATCTTGGTCGTACTCGTCGCCGGGTTAGGCCTAGCGGCCGGGCCCGTCACCACCGGTGGCCGTACTCGTGGTAGGCCGACGTTAGGCTTAGAGAAAAGTCCGCACCGCACCAGAGAAAAGTCCTCGTAAATCGGGATAATCACGTACCACTTGGTCAAAACTGGTACCGGTCGATGCCCCGCACCTTCGCGCACACTTTGGTACCAAATATATCGCGGTAACTGTAAATTAACACTGCGTTAATTGGCATAATAGCAGGGGCCGATGAGAAGCACGTCCCCTCTCGTCGGCGACCGCAGCGCCACCGACCAAAGTTTGCGACCAACTTAGAAAGCGGAAAGAAAAAATGAACGTACAAAAGGCACCCGCAGATCTCGGAAAGGGCACAGTCGTAAACAATGGAGCCCCAGAGATTATCAATTACGGCGGACCCTGCAGGCTGCATACTGTGGCAAAACATAGAACTAACACCGAACTTCATAAAAGACAGCGTTTTATGCACCATCTGCTAAGGTAGGTTGGATCAGGAAAGACTTTTCTTCTGTAGAACTTCCTTTTCCTGTCCTCGAGTGTTGACGCTGCCTTCCCTGAGGTCCTCTGCATTTGTTTTCTGTTGATTGTTTTTTGTACTGTTCGTGCGGACATTGAGCTCTTTCTCCTCTCGGCTCTCCTGATACCGAACATGTGTGCGCAGAAGCACTTCGCGTTGTATTTTTCTTCCTTTTCGATCTGACTATTTGGAAAGCCCTCGAAGTACCGTGCGGTCACATCGCCGGTCACTCTTCGGGGCTGCAGCTGTCGCGTCGACTTATGAGCGAAACTGTCACGAGTTTGCTTCGCCACTCATCTGCACCGTGAATTGCTATTTCGACCTTTGTTTTGTTTTTTCAAACTACTCTGTGCTAATGTTCTCAGAAAGACCATGCTGAGAGATGCAATTTACTTTATTTGCTGCCCTACATAAAGCGACCGCCGAAGCTCGTAGCTGCCTGTATTGTTTTCGGTTATTTTGCTTCAAAGAATACTATCAGAAATTTTGTTTGTTTGCTTTTTTCTTTCACTGTACAAAAACGGCAAAAGCGAACATTACCCTAACTATTCGCTTACATTTAATGGCAGTTCACTAGTGGCCGAGAGGCTCGGGCTGTTACAAAAACCAGACTGTCACGAAAATCGGACAACATTGCTGCCTCAGTTACATTATAGGCCAATATCGTCGCGCTTTTAGGCTGAGGACAAGGTGGAGAGCAGGATTCAAATATGTGGAAGCTGATGGGATCAACCATGCTGAGCTTACTATATCATCTCAATATCTCACGGGGGCTACATACCTCAAGAGGATAGCGATCCAAGTGGCTGAAATTCCGACCACCTGGGGTTGTTTAACGTGCACTGACATTGCACAGCACACTGGCACCTTGCTTCTCGCCCCCACAGGCGGCCGCCGAGGTGGGGATTTGATCCCGCATCCTTGGGAACAGTATACGAGCACCCTACTACGCCATCCCGGCGGGGTCTGTCTTATTAACCTCCGCGGCCTCTTAGCCGGTGCCAACTAATCACAACTTCTCTTGACAATTTAACGGCAGTAGTCGTCATGGATAATCCAGGCGAGACACCTCGTGAACTGTCTGCGTCTCAGAGGTTACGAAGACGACAGGCCGAATCCGGTCATCTAGTGGACGTAGCTCACCGAGGGGCTCCCGCAGAGAGACGAAGAGAGGCGGGTCGAACAAAACGTGCCGCCGATTTCGCTTTAGTTACTTAGACTTAGCAGGGCTAAACCTTTGCCGATTTTGTTTTTAAATCATGGTTAGGCTATATATGAATCCACGAGTTCGTCGCACTTAAAGCGGCTAGACCCGGTACTTAAACTTCAGCATGCGTCTCGCAACAATCACACACAAGAAGTTACTCATATCCTACCTTTGTATTGAAACTAATGAGCCCCTGCTTTAACTCGAAATGATCGAGCTGACATGTGCGCAAAGCTGAGAATTCGTTCCTTTTCAAGGTACCTCAAGTTGGATAGTCACCCAGTGCGCCTTGAGAAGAATACATGGCACGCAGCCAGGCCGCTGCTGATGCAATTTGAGGACATATGGTACAATCTGAAATTGCAGTGAATATTACCGGAAACGTGGCCTAGCCCGTATCCCATACAGTATAACTTCCAAGCCGTGTGCGGTCGCTTTGAGAAATTAACGTAAAACTAACCACGCAAGAATACCTCCTACAAGGATACCGTGAATTTGAAGAAAAATTTTGGTTTGGTTTTAGGCGTTCGACGTGTTCTAATGCGACGCAATCTTTGTGAGACGCCGTAGTGCAGTTCTGAAGACCACTTAGACCACCTAAGGCTCTTAAGCATGTAATGACATCGCACACTACAAGAGTGGCTTGCATTTCACCTCTACCAACGGAGGGCGCCGCGGCAGAAATTCAACCCCCTTTGCTCCGCTTACCGTTCGAGTACGTTAGCCATCATGCCACAGAGGCGGGATCAAACCAATGCATAAGCACCAGGCACAGATTTCCCACAGTAGGTCTAAAAAGCCCATTTATGCTAGAAATTCCATTTTAATAAAACTGGAAGACATCAATTAGACCTTACCTCACAGCGCACCAACCTTTCCAGCCGCAAAAATTATTAACTAGATGACGTTAGGAACATTATAGTCGTTCATGCACTCAACCCACAAAGAGCGCTGCGCTGCAGGAAAGCTGTACAATCGTTAAGAGGTGATATAATCTAAACTATAGCAAAATACAAAACATGTGGACAAACAGTATTATTATTCTGGCTCCCGAACCTTGTCGGCTTAGACGAAAGGTTGTGCTGCAAGAGGTCACTAGAGAAATCTAAAAAACGTAAACATTCCCTACAAAGACCGTTTAACGCTCCTTGAAAGGATTTCAGAAATTGCCGTCCGCTTCGGTTCACAAAACGAAGAAAGAACTAATTTCTTAAACATAATTTCTTAAAATTTGCAAAACACCAATATTTGTAAACGTGACAAATCCTTAAATGACACGTGTAGTATTCAATATTATTGGATAATCTACGTGTAACCTAAGGTTTTTTTATTTTTCAAAAATAAAAAAATGCTTTGCTGTTGCGCCAAACTGTCTGGGCTTTAGGAATCATTATGAAGTTTCTCGGATACTCTACGACCGCACCGGAGACCACACTCACCTCGAACCAACCACTCGCTAAGAGTCCATCTCTAAGATCTTTTCAGACAAAAAACAGCTTGAAAATAAACGAATGAATGTTTATAAAATATACGCAGTCGCTGTGCACATCTCTGCCTTCTTCGATTTGTCATTACTTCACCGCGTTTAAAGGACGTACGCTGTGCTGAGGTGTGCAAGTGGGAAAGGCGGCTAAACCCACATCCTAATCTGGTCGACTGAGATCCCTCTTGCGGACATAACATGACCGCTTTTCTCTTAATCGCACTGCGTTTCCTCGGTCATCCGAAGACCGGAACTTGATCCGCCATCTTCCGCCTGACATGTTTCCGTACTCCATGTCCGGTTCTAGCGACTCCCATCCTGGTTCCCACACCGGAAGCTGCTAGCCCGGCGGCGCCTAACTTCTGTGTCTTTGGCGAGATTCCTCGAGAATAGCACACCTGGGTTTATACGCCAGATTGGGTTCGTTTTCCTTTTCTCCCAGATGCGAGAACCGGCTTCATGCTCAGATCGAAGCTCGAGGTGGTTACGTGCCTGGCCACGTTTCGTAAGCATCGCGATGTGCTTGTTTTTGGAGATCCATTCCATAAAGTGAAGCAAAAATAGGCAGCACTGCTCACACTCTTGCAAGAGGCAAAACAGAACGTCTTGACAGCCTGCGGTAACTCGACCTAGTAGCCAACAGCAGCGTATAAAACAGCGCGAATATAAACGCTCCGTGTTCTTCTGCCGATTCTTCTGCCGATTCTTCGGTTAGTCCCTCTAAAAGGTGCACCTTTTCAGAACACTTGTGCGGAGAGGCCATAAGCCTGGGAAGAGACCTGGGGTATTTTGAACTCTAGTGCCAACCACCTTGACATAAATATTCTTTATGACGCCTGCGCAGAGTACTGCGAATTGCTATAAGTGAAAGGGACTAAACATTACCAAATTCCAAAAATCCTGTGTGACCAACATTTCTCTGCCACTTCCTGGATACTGAATATCTTTCTCGCTTATACAAACCAGCATTATTAAGCACAATAAAATTATTAAAATAGAAATACCTGTTTTATAACAATATAACTTTCAAATTTTAAGAACTTTAAAAGGACCTAGTGCACAAGCAGCACCACACTCTCTTTTTATCTCTTTTTCAGCAAATGCAGTGAAGGCTTTTCTATTTGTTATTGAAATAAAACAAAATAAGTTAAAATTTATGATAGACTACTTTTTCTTACATTTTATTACACGGCCTTTTAGAACTCGGGACAGGCGCTCCTGTATACGTAGCTCTCCATGTCCGGAAAAACGTTGCCGCCATGCACGCAAACCAGTGTCCCCCTCCCTCACAAATCTATCGTCTCTCGGTCAGGTTTATTTGGCACTATCAATTCCTTCCATGATCGATAGAGCCATCGTGCAGACTTCAAAAATAAACCGGTAAAAAGTTAATATTTGAACCGTGCTGAGGTGTACAGGCCGTCAACACCGAAACCTTGACACGGCCAGCGCACCCCAGCAGCCTACGTCACAACTACGATTGGGCGATAAAGTGTCAGCAAATGAAGCTACGAGCGCACACCTGAATCAAGTCACGTGATGTTCCACCGCCACTTCACCCGAGCATGTGCGCGCAGATTCATTGGCTGAAAATTTTATCGCTCATTCGCTGTCGTGACGCTCACAGCTGAACACGAAGCTCATGCACCGGCTTTGTTAGATTCTCGGTGGTGACGAACAGGCCCCCACTGAGGGTTGGGATTTCGCAGAAGCGAGCATATTCAGATTTAACATTTATACATGTCTGCGACCGCTTTTGGAACGTGCCAACCACGACCTGTTATGCTTTCTTAACTTTCTTCCATGTTTTCTCTCTTGCAGTGCTGATAGTTGTTGTGCCGTCTTTGATGAAAGACATCCTTGCGCCACAATAATGGCAGCCTCATGTCGTGGATGCGGGTCAAAAAGCGCCATACAAATGCAGCTGTACACAGAGGCCTGTGACTGACGCCCTCTGAAATATTCGCCCTCCGGTCACAACTGATGGGAGGTAGCTCGAAGACAGCAAGAAGGGCGCAGTTGTAACAAAATGCTGTAAAAGCTAGCGTGTGCCCACGGCTCAAGCCTCTTCTCACTTTTCGTAGCCCTCTGTCCTCAGCTCGGTGACTGGCTCTAGTTTCTTTGTTAGTTTAGCGCTACCATTCTCATGTATTGGAAATTGGGGAGAAATAAAGGAGTTTAATAAGCAGCGACAAATTTCCTTTACACTTCGAGTCGTAAAATACTAAAATGTATACCGCATTTTTGCTATGCCACGTGGTTGAGAGTGTACGTAGTGAATAAAAGAGCAATTACAAAACAAAAGACACATAACTAAACTCCAATTTTTTTACTGATAAGCTTCGAAAACAATTAAGGTGACCATGGCTCGTAAGGACAATGAGGCGCACGCTCCAATTACAACAACAACAACAAAAAAAGGAAACAGTGAAACTAAAAAATGTAACCGGGAAACGTTTATAACATTAGCTGTCATCAATTTACGGTTTCTGATTAAAATAACGTTGGTTTTGTCAAGAAGCCAGACGTCACGCTGATCTATTTTTCTTCCGACTGGCGGTGTGGGTCACATTTTATTTGTTTTTATTACGTATGCCCAATATCTTCTAGACACAGATCCAAACAATCGATTAATCAATTTATTTCAAACATGCGCATTAGGAAGGAATTCAAAAAAGACATAAGTCGTTAGCAAAAGTGGTATGCAACACTAAGTCGATCACAGAGCTCGATAAAACTGCATCCCAGCTTCATCTAGCAACAGCTATCTAAGATCGAGACAATAGAGGCGATGCTCCATTTTATTCACATGCATGTGCCGATGTCTCTGTCCCTCACGCTGTCGCTAGATCACATTTCGGTAGTTTTCCCGAGCTCTGTCACTGGCTCAGTGCTGTACACCATTTTTGCTCACGACTGTACATATTTTTATTTATTTATTTAAAGATACTGTCAATCCTAATCAAGAATTTTTACAGGAGTAGGTTAATTTGCTTATACAGGCATTCATACATACTGTGGAAGACGGCCAGGTCGAGACGGCAAGGTCGAGACGGCAAAGCAAGGGATGCCGTGTCTGGCGTTTTACTCCGATGACAAAGCCCAGGCGCGCGCCTCAGCCGGCGCCGCGGGACGATGATGATGGTATGTACAAATGAAAGAGGAAGATCATGGAATGAATAAATTAAAGAACATCCACGGAAGGCTCACAATATTAACAGAGGAAGTCCTGCACAGCAAAAGCTTTCTGCGCTTCTCGGGGCGACTGGATTCCACAACGCTATCAGTAGTCTCACACGCATCACTGCTACCTGTTCTTCGGCGCTAGACCTTATAGTAACAAACAGTCCCAGTACACTCTTTTCGGGCCCGATCGCAATCGATATCAGTGATCATTTACCTGTTTTCTTGCGCCTAGACAAACAAATCCGTACGAAGGCAAACGCACAGGCTCGACGGCAACTTATTTCTCAAGAAAGGCTTGAGCAATTTAGGAGACGCATTGCTTTAGTGAACTGGGATCCCGTATACCGAGAAAATACAGCTGAGGGCGCTTACCGCAAATTTCTGCAAATTTTTCTCTTATTGTACAATGACTGCTTCCCTGTGGTTGACATAACGCCATGCAAAAATGCTCGTAAGCCGTGGATGAACCGTCGCCTCACGCGACTCGTGAAAAAGAAACACAAGATGTTTGCACAGTTCATTAAAACGAGAGATGCGGACGTACTAGCGAGATTTAAATCATTGCGCAGTCAGCTGAATAAAGAAATTAGGATAGCTAGGGCCGCTTACTATAACAACTTGTTTGATATCCTGCTTTCTAGAAATCCCAAAGAAAAACGGAGGCGCTTAAACTTAGTTTTAAATAGAAACACACACAGCAGGAACATAACGAGCTTAATAATCGATGGTAAAGAGACCTCAGGTTCATGCCTTGCAAATGCATTTAATAAATTCTTTTCCGAAGTGGGTTATAGTCAATTCAATGCCGGAATCGCGAATTTCTCGAGTGACAAGATAGAGGCATCTCTCTTCTTAAGACCAACGGACGAAAGTGAAGTTTTTACAATATGCCGAAAATTAAAAGACACCTGCAGTCTTGATGCACATAATATACAGAGCCGACCTGTTAAGTACATTCTTGACATAATTACGCCATGCCTAACCTATATATATAACACCGCACTTATTACAGCTCATTTCCCTACTGACATGCAGCTAGCCAGGGTAGCCGTGATATATAAAAAAGGCGATGCGAACAAGTTGGGAAACTATAGGCCAGTGTCTGTACTTCCGTACTTTTCGAAGGGTTTAGAACAACTGATTCGCATCCGTTTGCAACGTTTTCTGCAGAAACATTCCGTAATAACCGACTGTCAGTATGGCTTTACACAAAATAGGTCCACGGAGCATGCGCTACTCGTCCAAAAGGAATACATTTGAAAAAATTTTGAGTCACAGCTTCTAACTCTCGGTGTTTTCGTTGATTTCAGTGAAGCCTTCGATTGCCTAAATCACGATATTCTTTTTGCAAAACTAGAGAACTATGGCATACGCGGACATGCTCTCAGCCTAATCAAATCTTATCTGAATTCACGGTCTCAGTATGTGATGATTAATCATTCCTCTTCACAGATTCTAGGAATTTCGAATGGCGTCCCTCAGGGCAGCATTTTAGGGCCACTCCTGTTCAATATATATATAATGACATCCCTAATATCAGTAACTACGCATAATACATTATATATGCAGATGACACCAGTCTATTTTTTTCTTCCAATGACGTACAAAGCTTAGCAGACACCGCGAACCGCACGCTCTTATCGCTTGCCACATGGTCATCAGCCAACTCATTAAAGATAAACAAAGAAAAAACTAAAGCAGTACTCTTCCTTCCTAAAGGAAAACAAGTACTTTACCGCCCCTCGTTATACCTCAATGGCAGTGTAAATCGAGTACGTGGACACATTCGAATCATTAGGTGTAACGTTTAGCAGTACGATGACATGGGATGCCCATGTTAATAATATTGTGTTAACGCTTTCTAGAATTGTCGGGATTACTTCACGTAACAGGCATATTCTACCTTTCAAAACTAAAATTACTTTATATTATGCATTTTTTTATTCGCACCTTAGCTATTGCCTCCTTGTCTGAGGCCATACAACGGTATCTAATGCCATTAAACTGCAAATATTACAAAAGAAAATGCTTCGCGCAATTGTCAACGGTACGTATGATTCGCCTACTAGACACATTTACCTACATTATAATATTGT
>JAJIZL010124305.1:0-25877 GCA_023969395.1 Amblyomma maculatum | reverse complement strand
GAGGCAAGAATATGAAAAATGAAAGATACAGTCATTCACAGGTTGATGTCATCACAGGTTTACATTATGAAAACTTTTACAATAAAAGAAAAAAAAAAGGAGGCAAGAATATGAAAAATGAAAGATACAGTCATTCACAGGTTGATGTCATCACAGGTTTACATTATGAAAACTTTTACAATAAAAGAAAAAAAAAAGGAGGCAAGAATATGAAAAATGAAAGATACAGTCATTCACAGGTTGATGTCATCACAGGTTTACATTATGAAAACTTTTACAATAAAAGAAAAAAAAAAGGAGGCAAGAATATGAAAAATGAAAGATACAGTCATTCACAGGTTGATATCATCACAGGTTTACATTATGCATAGAAAATAAACAAACACATTAATAATGCCATTACTTCCTCGTGGTTGACAATACAGAGTTTCCGGCAAGTTCAACAAACTTGTCGATAATGGACTGTGAGACCACTTCCTGATCTAAAGTGTTCCAGTCCCGCACAGCTGGCGGGAAAAACGAAAAACCGTATGTGTTATTAGCACGAAAATATTCTTGGAGTGTTAGTTGATGCTTATGATGGGTTTCTCTGGAAAATTAAAAAAAAATGTAGTTCCTAGGATTTACTTTCATCTTGTTATGCAGGATGAGAAACAGAAATTTAAGACGTTGTAGCACGCACGGCTATATAATGTATGAATACCGATCTCGGCCAGCATCTGCGTCGGCGGGTCGGTTTGCCTGTATTTCTTACAGATAAAACAGATAAAATATGTGCCAATGTATTTGCTGCGGGAATCTAGCACAGGAAAAGAAATCGCTTTGTGCCCCTTTGATGAGCATACATTGTCCCCAGCGTTTTCCAAACCTTTTTCTTTTACGTACACTGCCTTTTTCCTAACGAAATAACACACGGTGTGGAATGTAAAAAATATTTTGATATAACCGAAGTGCCCTTGCGAACATTATAAAGTCAGGGGCGGAAGTCTGGGGGAACTTATACACTACAAATAGAGATTGTCTCATGAAACACAAATGTGCAAAACAAGGTGCAAACTTTTTGCCGCGAATTTGAAGTCGAGCTGGGAACAATATCTTTTCATATAAACTAATGACATGTAAAGACGCGATCAACTTTTAAAATACCTTATTCTTTTCATGAGAACTATTTAAATAAAGCATGCACACAGCGGAAGGGAAGCAGATGCATTGTATTGATTATCTCAAAGCAAACAGAAACTCAGAGTTTGACAAAATTAGGAGTAAGCTGAAGCTTCGTCTTAAGGATAGACGAAGCACCTATAACACCAACTTTTATTTCTGAGAGCTCGTCAATATTCGCTTTAGTTTAAACTGGCTTTTTTGGGACAGGAAACCCCAGTATCTCTCCCCTCAGTTCACAGCTAAACTTTCCGAGTGGCACACGTGTTCAATTCGCGTTTTATCGCAAATAAGCTTCGAATTTGATTTGAAGATGGATGCTATGTGAAAAGAGATGTGTAAGACTCAGTCCTGAACGCTGCGTAAATTACGGTTTTCTCACAAGTTTGCTACGAAACAGCGTTCGAATTTTTTCCGACACCATTTTTTTTTTTGTAAATTTGTGTCACGGGGACGCATCGACGACTTTTCGGTCGAAGAAGCTGTATACGCTTTGCTTCGCGTAACATTTTGTGGCTTATGAGGCGGGGAAAGAAACAGAGCACTGCTCTCCCTATTAAACCTCTGGAATGCCGTTTTGGAAAACTAATGTATAGCAGCTTTCAATTGTATTTCGGTTTCATTCCCACCGTCTGACCAGCAAGCGACCCTTCCAGCATCATGGCTAACGTCGCCACAAGCATATATGCGTCAACTCTTGTTGATCAAGTTGATTACTACAACCAAGTTTTAATTTGTTATTTTTATACATAACAAAATTTACTGCAAAGTTAATCATTGTGACGGCATTCCTGGTTGTGGCAACAAACTCTCAGAGACAAAGAAATTTAAGTGGACCAGGTTCAATGACCATATACTCATTTTGTCTGAAAGTGCATTCGGCTTCAAGCTGCGTAAAACGTTCAGGGAGAGTTGCTGCATACACACCGCTGCGGCGTCGACAGACAATGGCGCGGGACTATAAATAGTGACAACCACATTGTGCTGAAGAGCCTTTTGTCGCAAGAGCATTGTCGCAAAAGAGCGCATTTTGTTCTCCCAACGACAAACATTAAGAGTCACGCTTCGCCTGCCAAGTGCACGAGTCGATTCTCGACCAAGGGTCGTTGCTGCTCTGGCAGCTTCCATATTAATAATAATAATTGGTTCACAGGAGGGGAAAGACGCAGTATCTGTCACACTTGCTCTGTGGACACCTGAACCGCGCCGTAATGGAAGGGAGGGAGGTGGGAGTGAAAGTGAAAGGAGAGAGGAGCCGTAGTGGAGGGCTACGGAGTAATTTCGACCACCTGGGGATCTTTAACGTGCGCTGACATCGCACAGCACACGGAGGCATCTTCGTTTCGCCTCCATCGAAACGCAGCCGCCGAGGTCGGATTCGAACCTGGGTGCTCCGGCACAGTAGTCGGGCGTCTTACCACTGCACCACCCCGGCGGGGTGCAGCTTCCATGCTGGTCGTAGTTTTTTGCTCTCGCCTGTCGAGCTGCTAACTCACTCTTCTTTCTATGTTTCCAAGTATGCCTGTTAAATTCGGCGTCCACAATTTGTAGGCTACGTGTGCAGTGGAGTTTAAACGTTTGGGGCTACAATAGCTGCAATAAAAAAAGAACGAGTCCAGAAAAGACGAGTCCAGAAAGAAAGAGTTCAGAGTCGGGCACTTCTTTGCGACTGAGTTTATATTTGTGCGACAACATAATTAAGAAAAGTACACCAAAACGTGTGGCCTAGTGTAGGACTGAATCCATAGTTACACGTGGACGGAGTCGCATCTTCGCTCTCAGAGACAATTGGTGCTATTGATTATTTTGGTTGCGCCTGTGTTTAAGCAGCTATAGAATCTGCTTTTATTGCTGAGAAAAATTATATTTAAATTTTTACTCGCCACGTGGCTACAGCTGATAGCATGCTGCAGTGAAAGGGACTCTACGAGATCCGTTTTCAAGCAGAATACAGCGTAGCCTAGCCTCTCGGATCAGCGGCCACGAAACCTTCAAGGTACACCACAGTTAACAGCAAAGTTGGCCGGAGATGGCGGTATCTGCGTTTAATTTGTACGGATTTGTAAATTTTGAAAGCTCTTTGTTTTGCTAAAATACTTACTTTGCCGTTACGATTTGCGATATTGTAAGATTGAGGATAACATAATTTGTCCCCACAGCCCCTTCTAAACTCAAGAAAAACGATTACGACGGTTACAACTGGTTATTTCTGACAATTTATCTTTGTATGCTGGCGCGTCCTGACGCTAACTTATGATGTTTACATTTGACGTTGTAGCTTCTAGAGACATGTTTATGTAAACGACCTCATCATCAGCGTGAATTGGAGAAGAATGTTTGGAACGAGCTCATTAACAACACAGTTGCGTCTACTTTAAATATGCGGCTGATAAGAAAAGTGTTACGAGTGTACAGTTAAAAAGCTTACTGGATATCGAAAATGTCTAGGACTAAACTTTAGCCCGCATGTTTCGCCAACATATACCGGTTTTCGTTTTTTGAGATTCGGAGCGACTGATAATTAAGAGCCAGTAAATATCAGGTATCAACATTCTACATTGCCAGGATTTTCCGCGTACACAATGCAGCACTTGTATCCAACAAATAGTTTATAAAAATACAATATGCATAAGCTTTGGCGCGAAAGATTATAAAAAACAAAGACACAGATGTGACCTGACGTTGCAGTTCCATTGGTTTGAAGTTGTGAACGATTATAAAAAAAAATTGGAAACTGGCGCCGCTGTAAAAAGTATGAAGAAAATAAAGTGAGGCTCTTGTAACTCTTTCCAACAACTGTGTTTGATCTTGTCTCGTGGGTATCTCGTTAAACATGCATTTCCGAACGCAGCATAACATCAGCAATTTCAATATGGAATTTAACATAATGACTGTTATGATATGTTTCATATCTTAAGAATTTAACAGTTATTCTATCCGACGGTTTCATGTCGATGGTATCGGGCAGAGTATCCGTTATCTGAGATGTCTCCGTATCGTGGTCTTCGATTTGTTACGAAGTTCTTGACCCGAAGTAAACTAAACAAATTCGAGTCTCTCTACCACACGTCCGGCACTTTTTTCTTTCCCAGTAGTTAACACTCGGAGCAGTCGCAGAAAAGAGTCGAAATCCAGGAGGAGTCGACTGAAACTCCTTGCGATTCTGTCTGGCATGCTGCATGCCATATACGTAGCAACTCACCGAGTGAATTCTACGTATATGCTGAAGAATTTCGCTCAGCAAGAAACCTCCGTAGCCCTCCACTACGACTCCCCTTTCTCTCCTTCCACTTTCAGTCCACCTTCCTCCCTTCCCTTACGGCGCTGTTCAGGTGTCCACAGAGCAAGTGTGACAGATACTGCGCCTTTCCCTTCCTGTGAACCAATTATTAGTATTATTAAGAAAACCAGGCGGCAACACAAACAACCTACCGGCGCCGGCACTGCCTCACAACTGAGGATTGGTGCTATATGTAGCAACCTGAAAAGCAACTGTATGTCAATAATATGATGTGAGAAATCTGGGATAGCAGTACTGGTGGTAAGTTTCGCTGAGAGGCCTTCTAGGTATTCCCAGTGTTCCGAATCTCCTGATGACAATATTTGTCCTTCGTTTTGAAACATGGACTACAATGAGTGATGAAGGAGCTCAAATTCACGCCTTTAATAACACAACCCTGAGCCGTAAACGTCAGAGCAAAACTGAATAGATAAAAACATAGGGAGACACTTATTCACCGCCTTCAATAGTACGTCGGAAAAGAGCTGTTTGCTTCGTCTTCGGCTTTCTTTGAGGACGCTCGTTTGCATATGCGCTCTTTTTACTCATTTGATCTGTTGTGATTTAACGTCTCTCTATATTATGTTACATTTAGTCATCAGCATAGAGATGGAAGCTGCCACGTTATGGAAATGGAATACAATCAATCAATTAAATACTTTATTCGCCACAATAGTAAGAAACGTATGTAAACCATTTGGGCCCTTAGCCTCTTCGGCTAGACCGGGGCTCATTCAAGAAGTGCAAGTAACCATCACAGGGCAACAATACTTTGTACATCAATTTCTGGTGTCTTAAATTAAACAATAACGGTGAAAAGTAAACAACTCAAGAAATTATCGATTATCGAAATTATCGAAATTATCAATTATCGGCTCTTGTCGGCACATCCAACTATTGTGAACGCGCCGGGAGCACGGCGAAAGTATTGCCGGAAGTGAAAAGGAAATTTTATTTTGTCCCCTATGCTCACTTTATATTCTAAATACTGGGACGTCCTTCGCCCTAAATCACATTCAATGGCAGTTTTTATAAACAGGAGCATAATAATAATAATAATAATAATAATAATAATAATAATAATAATAATAATAATAATAATAATAATAATAATAATAATAATAATAATAATAATAATAATTAATTTCACAGGAAGGGAAAGGCGCAGTATATGTCACACTTGTAGCTGTGGATACCTGAACCGCGCCGTAAGGGAAGAGAGGAAGGTGGGAGTGAAGGTGGAAAGAGAGAAAGAGGAGCCGTAGTGGAGGGCTACGGAGTAATTTCGACCACCTGGGGATCTTTAGCTTGCGCTGACATCGCACAGCATACGGACGCCTCTTCTTTAACCTCCATCGAAACGCAACCGCCGAGGTCGGGTTCGAACCCGGGCGCTCCGGCACAGTAGTCGGGCGTCTTACCACTGCACCACCCCGGTGGGGCAAACAGGAGCCTGCATATGTGAAAATCGTTGACTTTGATGCAGCGTTGGGACAAGCGTTTTACATTAGGTAGTCTAAAGAGCGCTGGGGATAGGATTTTGGAGCGACGCCTTTATAGGAACACTGTATGTGTAGAGAAAGCACTTGCACATTACTTTCACGTTCCGCTGCAACATTAGCCCGAGCTACGCAGGTGAAGTAGTTTTCGGCATGCAGCGAACGCTAACTTACGCTGCTAAAATGTCTAAATAACAACTAGAGAAAGATAAACTAAACTAAACAAGACAGCACTAAGTTGTAAAGTCCTTAACGCTGTTCTCGCGGCCTCTAACGATCGTCTGAGCGCAGACCACGCTTAACATGGAGCAGGAAGAATTCTTTACTTTGTGCAAAAAAAAAAAAAAAATGTCGACAAGGTTAAGATTTTTTTAAGTAATTTAAAACGTAGTAAAAGCGTGCTAGAAACGAACAGCCGCCATATTGCGAAACTGCTTGAGGGGAAGCTGCTTGTGTATGCGTGAGCAAGGTTCACTCGCGAGGATATTTGGCTGTGGAACCTCGCTAAAAAATATCAAATCAGTGTTAACCAAAACACAAAACACAGGAAAAAAAAATGCCTGCAGCCAAACCCGGTGAGACACGGCTTGAACGACAATGACGGAGAGGTCTACTAGAGCAATAGGTACGGGAGGTAAGGGGGACGAGTTGCGGTGCCTGACATTCTTTATGTGCTGCCTACAATGGGGACGCTCACGAAGTGTTCCGGCGTGTGCCATAAACAAAATAGTGAAAGGCCGCGGCCTACCAGGTGCGAAAATGCCAGAGCCGTCCCCAAGCTACGCATAACGTAACCAAGAAAACCGATCCAGTGCTCAATCTTCAGAACAGCGACTAACGCACAGGATAAACAACCTGATTTTATCGCAGAAACCGAGCGCGCATTTTCGGAGGCATCAGGAAAATGGAGCTTCCCCGGTACCAAATAGATGGGCCGGTTTAGATCAGCTTGAATTCCCTAACCAGAGGTATTTTCCGGGAGGCCTCTACATCATAAAACACCAACAAACAGTTCGTGATTGGCTGCTCGCCATTAAGCTTTACTGCTCGTAAACAGCGCGCAAAACTTCAAACTAGCCGCCATTCGGTCCAAAGAGCAATGGCTACTGCAGCTCATAACACCACTTGTCTTGGGAGTAAAAAGCTGTGCCGTTTTGGTTAAAACAAAAAAAAAACGGTTTTACACTACTAGCATTTATGACCCTACCTTATGTGGCTGGAGAGATAAAAAGCTTAGTGTTCAGTTAGAGTTAAAGGTCGGCAACTTTTTATTTTTACAGGACGGAAACTCCAAATCGGCAGCACGTACTGAATTCATCAAATTACATACATTTAGAGGCCCCCTGAATTGATGATGTTTGATAGCTCCACCGGCTCACCATAATGTGCAAAAAAAACAGCTATAACGAAACAACGTTTACCGTAAACGTATACTTGACGTCTATAGCGTGAGTTAGTGTACAAGAACACAATCGATTGTTTGCATGGAACGAAGGGGATTGATCGCTTAACAAGAAACTCTTTCTCACTAAAGTTAAAACCAAAACATTTACTCTGTTCCCGTGATTACTGTGTCTCCACTATTTACAGGCATAAAATACACAGGGGCAAAACGCTAGAGTTCAGACATGTCTATTGATGCTCCTGAGTAGTTTGGAGCTTTATGTAGATAGCGAACATCTGAATGGTAACATCACATAAGAAAAGCTTTTAGCGATATTTTCAAAATATTGGCAGGTTGTGTAATCAGCGCAGTTATTTTCATTTTGCTTCAGGATTTGATAAAAGCTCCACTCATCCTCTGCAGACTTTCTACTTGGCACGCGGGGGTAAGCAATGCTGAGCTTCTCGAGAAGGCTTGGTTGGGCGAGCGCACCCTCAAGACATAAAAAAATCCAAATAACTAGCAGCAGAAGGAAATGAAATACTCTGTCGATCCGCACCAATAACGATGGACGGATGATGGAAAGAAAAAGTTAATCTGCGTTTCCGTTTACACTCGTGTCCATAGAAAAACACCTTCTATTTGTGCTCACAAGCTACTGAAAAAATTGTATGAGGCAATCACCTCACATTTTTTCACACAATCTCACTCAATTCACATAAGAAATCACACACAAGTAACATATCATTGCATAACGACTCATAGTTTCTTGTACGTTATCATAACCTATGTGAGATATTTTATGATAATGATGTGCACAGTATGAGAGTCTATGCGATTAGATGAGATTTTATGAGGTTATTGCCCCGTAGAACTTTTGGTTTTTCAGTGCACATGCCTCCTTAGAAATGCGACGGCAGGCAGTTTGTAGTCTTTGCCGTTAACAGCGTAGTACACAAAAGACTAGCGCGGGGGAAGAAGAAACGCGCTACCTTCTCCGCTACTCCTGCTTTGTATACTGCGCTGCTGTTTCACATTATTGGCTGCCAAACATCTGCAACATACTGTTCCACTTGAACGCATATACAGCTTCATGAGCTCAAAGCAAGGCGCCCGTGTGCTGGGCGATGTAAGTGCACGTTAAAGAACCCCAGGTGGTCAAAATTTCCGGAGTCATCCACTACGGCGTCTCTCGTAGCCTGAGTCGCTTTGAGACGTTAAACCGCACAAACCAAACCAATCAATAATCTCGCAAATTAGACATGTAAATTAACGTGATAGCGTAAAATTCTGCGTTCTACAGAAAATCCAGCATTGTCGCTATTGTGAACCTTGGGTTCTAAACTAATAAGTTGTAATTAACAAAACGTATCCCGTTACCGCATATGGACCTGCATGTTGCTCCTGCACGTTAATTATTAAAAACCAAGGCGGTTCATGGACAACACTCTCGCCCTCTATGTTTAGTGTTTTACATGTAATGCCTTATTTTTAATAACTGGTGTACTCAACGAATGTTTCGTTTATGTGTTACTAACTAGACTGAATGAATATTGTGCCTGCAAGGCCTTTAACGTAAACAAGAACTCAACGCTAAGTTTATATGAGTATGACTAAACGTAACTAACTCGTTCCGTTATACTTCGTTACGGCCTCCTAAGCTCCAATAAAAGCAAGATGATGAAGGCACCAACATTGCAACTTCCCAACTGACGTACTTTTTTGGGCCAGCCGAGATGTAGAGCATAAAAGGAACCCCTGGCACGCATCTATTGCCGCAGGCTGGCACGCTGTGTGGTCGTGCGATTAATCGATTCTTTGCCTCGTCGGCCAAGACGTTGAGTAGACGTAACTCGATATACAGGCACCGTTTAGTGGAGGCGCCAGCTGCTCGAACCGCCACATAGCTCGTAGAGCCCGCGGCCTTTTCATCAAGTGCACGGGAGGTGCCAGATTGGATGTATACGCGTATGTATATTCTGACACTGTAGTGTTCTGCAGTAGTTAGGGCCTTTGCGCATGCTTTGGCGAACACCTAACGAACACCTAATAGCGTTTTGCATTGCTTCTTCATCTCAGCGATATTAGCATACCCAAACCTTCGTTCTGCTACTACGTTTTCCTGCCAGTTAGTGGGCCATTTATTTTTTTCGCTTGCGGGCTAGGTGCTTTTTCCTTGATTCCTTAACGGTTTTTTTTTATATGAAATTGCTTTAGTCCGCTTACCTACTTTCGCGCTAATTCTATTTTACTTCCCAATTAAAATCCATTACTGGCTCATTTCGTCCTTCATCTAATCTATATCGGTCATTGCTTCAGATTCTACTTCGATGATTCATTACAGCTTTGAAGACCTCGAACTCAACACTTTCGCTGAAGCTCAAGAAGCAGTCGTAACGTCACAGAAAAAAAGACTCGTCACTATTACGACGCGAAGCCCCATCCTGGGACACATTGTCCTACCATTGGCCTTCCGGATATTCCAGGACACACAAGACATCACTTCGATCTTGCTTTAACTGGTCCCGTCTGCCAAAGAACATGCCGAAGTAAACATATGACGCCCGGAGAAAGGCGTGAGTATCAGTACGGTCTTCTTATTCCTTCAAGGTAATAAACTGAACTGAACTGAACGAAATGCAGCCTACCTTTACGCTGCAACGTACCCAAACGCTTCTAGAACCATGGCGATGGACCTAGACTCCAACTTCAGGAAACTAACCAGCTGCTCCTTCGCAGCAAATAGCCTACCTACAGCCGAAACAGATTCATTTTTTTTATTACGCAAGCTTGCCATAAGGGATATTATAAAAACTCATGTAAATTAATTTCCGCTCCTGCTCTTATCGTTGTCGGTGAGCCATTTGGAAACGTCCTCTTCCCTTGTTGCGGTTAGTCCCACTTCCCGCAGAACCTGCGTCCTTGATGTCCTTGTCCTTGCACAAGTCCATAGCAGGTGGCGAACATCCACTTCTGCAGCTGGTGTGGAACACTTCGGGCACGTGGTGGATCCGATGTCTTCTCGAGATTCCCATCGGCATGCGCTCCAGCTCTTATCCTTGTAAGGGAAACCTCCACCAATCTCGTTAAGTTATGAGGGAGGGGGAAAGTACACGGGGGAATGAAGGCACGTGTACTTTTCTTCACAGAGGATGCTAAGATGGGAACAGCGGAGCGGGCATCAAAAGAGAGCCTGGTGGGGTGTGCATTAGTGTTTGGAACTTCGTGTGTGAGGTGGGCAGCTTTTCTTTGCTCAGCGTTCTCAGCATCGTCTTGTGTTCAATGTATCTGTACGCGTATCTGTTTTTTTATTGAGTGCGTGGGTTTCCTGAGTTACACATACTGTCTTTGTCCCTTTATTCAGTTATTTTATGGCGGCTAAGGAGTCTGTATAGATTTGGGCTTCTGTTATGGAATCTATTTTATTTATGGCCTTCATAGCATCGCGGATTGCATAGAGTTTCATGCCAGCTTTTCTTTACGACGAAACCGAGTAGTCTTGTTTGTCTTGATATTTTTTTTTTTTGCACCCAACAAGCTACTGTCTAAGCAACTTAATGTACACTTGCACGGCTTGTGAATAGGCGGGGGTTTGTAGGGGTGGCCAACCAATTACCATAGTTTACCGATAAAACCGATGAACTTTTTTTATTGTAAATTTTTTCAAGTACATTTTTTTTACCCTCAAAGTACTCTTAATACTAATACACTTGTACAAACGTTCATTCATTGTTGTCAACATATAGCGAATTTCTCTTTTGGGACCGTCAAAGCATTGTTTGTTTTTATTGCGAGAGCAATTAAAACAATAACTACTCACGACCCACAATAACGACTCACGATCACCATGCAGTGCCACTAACAGGCTGGCACTCCAGGGTCTGGCACATCATTTGTGAGGGAGAACCCGTTGCGCGGGCCCCTCCTATAGGCCATGAGGGTAGCTCAGCCCCTCACCTGCATTTTAATGGTAAATAACGTTTACTCCATCAGTTATCACATCTTTCGAAATGTTGTTAGCATATCTCGCGCCATATTTCGTGCCCTATAAAAAATGTTAGGCTTACGCATTGTGCTAAAACGTAAAAAAAAAAAGCAATATAATCCACGCCTTAGCAAAGCATGTAATCCGTCTAAAGAATTAAACGCCATCGCCGGGCTAAGCATAGGCTGCTGCTTTGTATCTCTGCTGCAGAGAGCAGAGTGCCTTGAGCGAATATATATCTACTGAAAAACGAAGTTCTACGGGGCAATAACCTCACACAATCTCATCAAATCACATACACTCTCATACGGTGCACATCATTATCATAAAATATTTTCCATAATATATGTTAATGTACAAGAAACTATGCGACTTATATGCGACTTGTATGGGATTTTTTTCGTGAAATGAGTGAGATTGGGTGAGAAAAAGTGAGGTTATTGCCTCATACAATTTTTTCAGTCCGTGTACTCCTGTCAAGCTCAAAACCTGTCGACGAGGAAGAGCCAAGAGAAGAAAGCAAAGCAGAAAAAAATGAAGCGAAGTAAAGGCGTGCTGAAACGAAAATTCCCGCGCCGAAAAGAAGCAACAGGGAAGACAGAGCAGATGCCGCATTTCCTTATATGGTTAGTGCGGTCATATTGTAATGGAGCCAGTGGTGCAAACGCATGTTGTGTTACGAAACCGCGAACGAGCACACAATTAGGCTCCTGCGATCTGTTAAATCGACGAGTGCAAAGGAAGACAGGAAAAAAAAGATCCAGCTCGACGTGCCAAATATGAAAGACTGCCATCAAATTAGAGGAGAACAACAACAACAACAAGAAGAACCAAACGCGATGCCTCCCTCCTAATGCAAAAGGGGTTCGCTCTCGGGTAGCATTCAGAGCACGCTTTCCGCGCGTGTCACCAGCACAGCTGGCGTCGGCAAGTGCACGCTAACATCCGCTCCTTCCCGCCTCCTAGCGCCCAGCACAAGGAGGTGCCATCATTGAGCGAAGCCTTCTGGTCGAGGCATGTCCTTTGTTTCTGGAACTACGGGGATAAAAGGGAGTGCAACAGAGTTGTTGTGGAAACGAAACAAAGAGGGAACAAGGTTATTTCTTGTTGATATCGCATTACACGGCCATGGAAGGCGTCTGTGGCTCTCTTGCTTAACGGTCGAAAGGGCACCGCCACTCACCCTGACGAGCTCATTAGGTAACGAATGATTCACTGCAAACGACAGCGCTTCCTTGGCAGGCAAACAGCGATTCTCCGGTTTCAGGTGGAAATTCGATCGTGTCTTCTTTCTGCTCCATCTCTTTTTTTTTTTTTTTTTTTTTTTTGCTCAAAAACGCTACCATACTCGGCTTGCAGCTGACATCGTTCTCCGGCAGGGCTCGCAAAGACATCTCTGTAACCCGACTGCGAAAGCGACGACATTATTATCGCTTGCTCGGGGAAAACCAACAGGAATGTTTACTAATGAATACTTAGCGAGGCTCTATAGATGGAGAAAAGCATCGGAAGCACAGGCTTAGCTCTCTGCCGAAGGTTACATCATTGTAGTAGCGTACACACCGCTACTTGGAGCGTTGACTCTTTTGTCGGCAATCACGCAAGGTCATGTGAGGAAGTGCCCAGACTGCGCCGACTGACGTAAACCCGTATTTGAAGCAGTTCAACTTCGAACATCGAAGAGAGATGAGATGCAGCCGCAGGTTCGTTTACGCAAATCACTTCAGCGCTTTTTATGCGGGCCTTTTGCCGTCTTTCGTGGAATTGAGGAAGGAGAGGGGGCCGTTGCGCTCTGATCGCACACATCTCCCAAAACTATCAACATTCGCTAAACTGACAGAATTTGCAGCCCTAAAGGGAGCCGCCCATAACGACGACGAGCACTCCTCATCAACTGTAGTAGTATGTTTCCGAGAAATTCTCATTTGCTCTGTCGCAGCCGGTGAATTTCGTAATAGTGGCGCGTAGAGAATTCGTTGCCACCCACGCTATGCTCCTGAGTACACCGCTGGGGAAAGGTAATACAAAAATAAAACAGTGATTGCACAGCCTATATACTTTTCCGGATGCCTATGCATGTAGCGTCAGACATTGTGTGCAAATCTGATTCGGGGCTGAGACCAAATATCGTAATAGACACCAGTTGAGAGCAGCGCTCGTCGATCCATGTCGTCCCTTTGCTCGCGATGGGTTACTTTGTCTTCCGTGAAAAGGAAAGAGGAATGGCAAGTTATAGAACAGAGCCACCAACGTTCGTGCTTAATTTATTGTCTACAAAATGTCGTCACGGAGAAGAAATCGCTTTCAGTATTGCGGAAGCTTCGTTAAAAGTGTAGCTTTCACCTCAATCTCGAGAAAATGTTCACTCGGGGCAGACCCATCCGCATTTTTACTATTCTGTACATTGTAGAACCTTGCATCAGAGCTCAAGGCAGCTCAAACTTCAAAATTTTTTTAAAACGAAAGATCTAGAATCCTCTCAGTGACAATGTTCTAAATGTGGTGGAGGTTTGATGAATGACAGCAATTTCTGATCCAGCATAGAAGCCTGATTATTCATTCTATTTCATTGCTACCAAACTACGGTAGACGTAGTGGAAAATTAACAAAGGCAAACAGAACAAAAAAGAAAACGTCCTAATGAGAAAGGGTTAAAGAACATGGGGCAGTATAAACACGTACGTTAGGATGGCGCATCGTGGTAGCGTTACTGATTATTTGTACCACGCATGTTCTGGATGCATTTGGTTCACGCGAGGGAAAGTTCTCCAGTGACGACTATCGCATTTTTGGTAACGCTACTTTTGCCATGATAAATTTAGTTGGAGCTGTTTAATCCTACTCAACCACTTTACAGAGCGCTTGTGACCTGTTTTAATATCACTTTAGTGCCTGTCTTCAAGAGAGGCTCATGTTTCTTGGCACGTAAATACCACATTAGGCTTCAATGCCAAGTTAGTTTGAAATGGCACATCTCTTTTCAAACGTAGACACCAAGCACACTAACTTGTGAAGCAACAGAGGTTCGTTCATCGGGTAACTATATTAAAAACCTCCTCACCTCATGGCATCTCATCGTAAATATTCACACACAAATGGCAAGGAAGATTTTGCTGTCAAAAAGTTGTTTACTGAGTTTCATGAATATTAACATCCTAACAAGTTTCAAGTCCAACTCAATGATACTTTGTTCCTTGTAAATATCTTTGAGAGCACCATTTAAAGGAATAAAGAATTCCGGGGCGGTTTGTTATAATTAAATTCGTGGAGCAGTATCTTTGTTAGGCAGGGTCACACATGGTTCGGATTTACAACTTTTATTGCATTGCCCCTCAATCGAATTTGCGATCGCTATCGATTAATAGGGTGAAGGCAGTCGTATGATATGTGAATGTTTTACAATTGGTTCACCTTTGGCAACACTGATGGTAGAGCGCAGAGGCTAACCCTCTTGGTCAGCCTCCACTTTTCAGTCCCATAGGTGACTACACGTAAGATGCAACTGCTGATACTTTCCTCTTGAGCGATGCAGGTAAGCTGCTAGTCATAATCTGCGTATGCTTGCCAAATGCACTCCCCTAGTTATATTATGCCTCTAAAGCGGATTACCAAGAACAAGGGTGTCTAGAGGAATCTAGACTACTCTGCAGAGTGTGGAAGTCGCTGTGAGTTGGATTCAATGAATCCGACAGCAGTGTTCTAAAAAACAAGCGTGGTTAGAGCGCCCGTCTCGGCTGCGGGAGGTGGTTAGCTCGAAACTCACCGCCGGACACCCACCGGTAAAAATGGGTACAAGCATCCCCCGGCCTGGCGCTCCACTTTTCCAGGGGTGTGCGTTTGGGAGAAGCTCCGTAAACCCCGCTGCGCGCCCCTCCTGTCGCAGGACCAGCGACAGCTGTTCTGGCGGGCCTGCAGGATTGAGGCGGCACATGGAGCCCTGGACTGAGGGCTCCACTCAGAAAGAAAAGGAAGTTTATATAATAAATGTTTTTCCTCCTCCTCCTCCTCTCTTATTTTCAACATCATTAAATGCAAAGTAGGGCAAAACTGGCGCTGATATGAGAATCCACATATTTCGTACAGGCTTCACCTACAAATAGAGCATTTAAGTCATTCAGGTAAGCTATATTTGGTTTCGACGAGTCCCTCCAAAAACAAAACGCTAAACAGATCCCCTACACTACATAAATTGGCTGTCATGTGTTCTTCGTCACCACATAAATGGGCTGTCATGTGTTCTTCGTCTCTACGTTTTTCACTATTTCAGGTTCTTTCCTAATTACCTAACCCCCACTCTATCATTTCTTTGAATGTATCGTTTGCACTTATGTGGCTCTCATTAAAACGCCTCTAGGTAGAAATTGAAGTAGAATCAGCGGCCAAAAATCCAACATGCCTGTAAAACAATCATTTTTGTTGTTTTCAGGAAAATACATCGATATTTTGACAATAAAAGGGGACTTCTACACTAACATTATTCTGTTGGTGAAGTGAAATTCCGGCTCGAATCGCCTTGTTCATCGATTGTGCGACGCGTCCAAACGTCAAGAAAGTCCATAAAGAGCTCATATCTAAATATCTAAAGGGCTGAAATCGGACAGTACAAGCAGCCGAAGGACACAACAGTAGAAAATGGTCAAGATCAAATCTGTTCCGCCGTCTGTAGCGAGTATAGTCTATAGTGCGCTTCCTCTTCAAGCGAACACCGCTGTTTGAAGCGCACGGGTCATAAAGTTAAAATGTTGAGCCAAGGTCGGCAGCTATTTACGAAGCAATGGTTGCTCAATACAGGATAAGGCGTTCTAAAATGTAGAAAGAAATACGAGACAGCGCATAAGGCACGAATCAAGAAGAACCGTCCTGTGCGGCCGGCGCTGAACACGCGGAAGTGGATTCTCTTCAAGCGACTCAAAATCACGTCAAGCGGATAAGTAAAGAGCCCGGAGCCAGATAGAGTTCCGCGAGCACTTGGAATCTAACACAAATGAGGCAAGCGCTAAAGCACAAGACTGGTCGCAAATCGGCGCTTGTCTTATCTTGGGGGTTTTTTGTTGCGCCTGTTTCGCTCGGCGGAGCCATCTCTTTTTGCCACCGTTTCCGGCGCACAACTTCCATGGCTTCTTTCTAACTATTCAGTTTTTGTTCCCTGTATTCCTTAATCTTTCTTTTGCGCTGTTTTAATTCAGAACTAAGGGTGGCTTTCGCTGTTTCTTTTACCGAGGCTAGAGAGTTGGGCCGTTTCCTTCGGAATGACGTTCCCTCGGGGACCGCGAGCTCTTTCCTGCACGTCCAGTCATTGCTGCTTCCAGATAGAACTACTGGCTTAGTTAACCGAGTCGCATGCAGTGCCATCTCAAGGCTGTTTTTTTTTTCCACTTCTTGATTTTTAAAGCGAATCCCCCATCGGGCAATGTGGATCTGCGCTGAGATGGCAGCCGGTTGTTTGTTCTTACAGAGGACGAAGAGCTGCAGCGACTAAACAAAATGCGAACGTAATAATCTGCTCTGCCTCGAAACTGGAGTCACAGGGTTGCCTATAGCGAAGGATTCCATCAGAGTGGCGGCGAGTAGCTCGATCTCAAAAGGCCCCAAAGATTCTAGTGCGGTAATTAGATTAGTTAATTTTTGTTGTGTCATGGCAAGCATGATATCGATCTTAATATCACTGGTAGAAGCACTTTGAATACGACTTGTAAGCAACAACTGCAGCACACTGCAAAATACACCTGCTGGGCTGCGACAGGACAGTGCTGTTAGGAGCCAGGATTGGCAGTACTTCAGGCGTTGAAGACGTTTGTCATGGGCAGGAAAAAATGTTTGTTGTCGAAATGTTTCATGCCTTCTAGAATTGTGGACATGCTTGTTGGAAGCTTATTTATTGTCGCCCAGTTTCACTGAGACATTGGTAGCACGTTGAATGAACTGATTGCATCAAACACGTGCATCATCTAGCCTTCTCCCTTAATGATAGTTGGGAGCCCTTCGCTGTAACTTTCTATATGTGCCACGTTCCTTGTATCATGCCGGATCTATATTGAAGTGCTACATGGTAACACGTTTTTCACGTAGATATTTTGCACAAACTAGAGCAAAGCGCCACCATACGTGGCGTGGTTGTGGTTTCACCTGAGACGTTCCGTTGGAAGGATGAGACCTTCTTATTCTAGTATTTGAGCCACCCCAGTCATTTGTTTGGCTCACCTCCAAAATTGACTTTCACCAATTCAAGAATTCAGTTCACGCATGTTCGAATCCCACTTGGCCAACTCCAAACATTAACTTGGCCCACCTTCAAAATTTCGACGACCCAGCATCAAATTTTCAGCATTGTGTACTTGCGTAACTTTCTGTGCGGGTTTTTTTTTTTTTGGCTATGGTTTTTTACAATCACATTCCACTAACTAGCTAAGAAAACGTCCTCCTCCACCAAATTTTGCATTTCCAAATGCGAGAATTTAGTTTGCTCACGCCCAAAACCGACTTACTCTCAAAATGGAATGTGCCCACCTGAGAAATTTGAGCTGCCAAACCATATAGTTATTTAGCCCAACTCAGCATTTGGATTGACCAATGACCAAAATCGGGTTGTCCTGTTTCAAAATAGACGTACTTGGCCAACCACCAAGGTTTCGGTGGTCACCTCAGGAAGTTAGCCCTCAAAGTCCTTAAATGTCGATTTGCAGTCCAGATTTGGCTGCTTTCGCATGATACTACATTGACTTGCGGATTCAGGCCGTTTCATTTTTATCAATGCACTAGCGTGGTAACAACCATCTTGCTTATTCATAAACACTTGCGTGGCGAGCTGGCAGATGCTGACATAAATGGCATAATAATACGCCATGTGGTTAAGATGACAAGAATTATTTTTTCGAAGGTATACAACGTTCAAGAACTTATAACAGGACAATATTGAGCATAGATGGACGGGCAAATAAACGTAAGAACAGTCTGGTCCATAAATTCCACTTACATTGACTCCAAATCAGTTCAAATCAATTCATATTATTTGGAATGAACACGTTTACACAGGACACCGCCCCTGGATGAGACAAAAAGGAAGAATCTAAGCCCATTTACCGACGAGACGTCACCATGGCATATTTGAAAAGTAAAACGAATGGCATTATAAAGCAAGAAAAATGCATCAGTAACGCTTGAATTTGCTACTCAAAATGAGATATAATATACATAAGGTGAACACCACATGTCACCTTGTGTAAGGATCATAATATAAAATAGCAATTTTTTATTTCAATAATTGTTTCACTGGTTACGGCATCATAAATGTTTGAACGATAGGCATTTTATAGCAATTTATAGTAACTTGCTTATGTATTTGACCGCAAACCAGACAAGTAATGTAAAGACTCCAGCTAATATTTCTGTCTAAATAGGTTTTTGTGAAAGTTGTGACATGTTGCTTAATTTTACGAAACGTTCCTAGATCATCAGTATGCATGTTGCACAGAGAGAAGGGAGGTACATGACAGGCCTGAAATCAGCGATCACCATTGCAAGAAGTTTGAGAACAAGCTAGCAAATTAAGCTTTTTTTTTTTATTTGGAACGAAAATAATTTGTCCGAACTTTAAAGGAAGGACGCCTTGTCAACTCGGCGAAATTAGATTTTTTTTTTTTCGCTCCTTCCTTTTTTGCCTTTTACACAAACGTCTTTAAAGTAAAAATTATCGGCAAACTCTGCCAACTCCATCTGGGTATACTATGCAACGCGGGGCTCTCGCAAAGTTATGCTTTTAAATTGCTCATCTGGTTGTCACATAAGTGCGGCAAGGGTAATAAACTTCCACAGTGCGGAAAGGAACTGTAATAAATTGCATGACTCTCCTGGAAAGTAGCAACCGTAGGTAGACAGCAAAGACGCTCCGTCTCGAATATAAACCCCGAAAGCCCAGGTCGGATATAAACCATACTACGTCCTGGTCACGAAAAGCATGCGTCAATGGTCATGTGAGCCACTGAAGAGTAGCGTGCAAGTAGCCTCTAGTAGCTTGTCTCAGCAGTCTTCGGTCGCGGGCGTCTGCGCGCGTTTGTGCTCGTTCCCACGGTCCCGGAGAGTGCCATTATGGAGAGCCACCTGCGACTGCCTCGCGTGCCGCTCAAACCTGACCAACGTACAGAGTATTGTGTTGCGATAAATGCCCACACAATACTGGCCCTGGTTCGGCGGCTATCTCTTCCTTGAAATACATCTCTGCACTGCCTACTCTCGAGGTACTCTCAACCAAGAGATGGCAAACACGGTATGTGAAACAAGAGTGGAGGTCGCTAGCTCAAGAGGTTCTGTTGAAGCACCCAGGCCTCCTACACCTTGAGTGCAATTGTTGTCTAACATGCATGTGTTAGCAATAGGCTTCTGGTAGGAGTGAACATAAAAGCAATATTGCGCAAGTGCTTCTGTGTACGATACTCCAAGTACGGGTCTCTGATTGGCCCATAGACAATCGCTCAGTTATGATCCCATAGGCTGCTTCTCCTTGGCTGAAGTGCAGCAATGAAGGAACGAGAAATCTACCTGAAATTGTCCCACCTGTGTGGCCGACACTTTGTACATGAAGAACCCATTTGTCTATACTCTCTATCACCACCTATTTGTTGTATCTGTAATGCGCTCAAGCACACTTCATCGAGGAAACAATATCCCAGCGCATTCCCTCTTTTTCTTTGCTGGTTCAGGCTGCTACAATCAGCAGCAAGTGCTTCTGGGAAAATTTTATATCAGTTTCCGACATTAAATATGAACATGCTATTGATATTGTAGTTTCGGAAACTTTGTCCAATTTTTATTCATTTACTTTCATTCCCAAGCGGCCATACAAGAGAAAGAAAGCGTGACGTTAAGCGTTAAACAAGAACAACAGTAATATGTCGGCATTTAAACACATGATGAGAATATACCACGAGAAAGGTTCAAGCGCATACGAAGGGGAACATGTTTCCACAAAGCGTAGCACTAGAACAGTTCTCATATAGTTATCTATTTCAAAAAGCGTATGTGCTGGCTGAAGGCACAAGAATACTGTTATATTGTACTGGGAGTGTTGGCACTCCGTCAATACAGCAGTGCCGCTTGCCTAAAGCAAATATTGGAAACTGCGTTCGACGTGCTTCTCAGTATTACGATGTCTAAAGCGATATCCTAGCTTTTGAGCCCTCAATACCCAGAATTACACACAACTCACTGTATATATAGACCTTGGAGAAGCTTTTACAAATAGAAAAATATGCCCGTCATTTTCATTGTATCAGAATGCCACCCCTCCTGAAAAATCAAAAGTTATACGGAGCTCCAATGCTCCCGTCTTCCAACCTCATAAAATCTCACCTAATAGCATAGACTCTCAGACTGTTCATATCATTATCATAAAATATCGTACATAATATATGATAGTGTGCAAGATACTAAGAGACCTTATGCTATTATATGCGACTTGTATGTGATTTATTATGCGAATTGAGTGAAATTGTGTGAGAATGTGAGGTTATTGCCTCATACTTTTTTTTCAGTAAGGGCCTGCTCATAGTATTCGCTAAGAGCTAGCCAGTGAAATCAAGGAACAATTGCTGTCTTATTGAACATTTATGCCAACAAGTGCATAAAATGAGTTAATAAGCCTCTACACACACGCAGAGCCCGTCCTCACGTAGAGTTCCTGTTCCGCGCAATAGAAGTGCGGCGAACACAGTTACTCACTGCAATCACGTTTTCGGAATTCTTTGTCAGGAAGACAGTCCAGAAAGTAAGCGCAGACCCCGCCGGAAAAGGGCAACCGTTAGTTTCATGTCCCCGTTCGCATGCGACACTTTGGCACTGCGTTGCCTCTCATGCATGTCGTCCGCAGAATGTCTCCTCTCCTGCCACACACAGCAGCAGCAGCAGGAGCTCCCCTCTTCCAAACCGCGCATCTGCAAATTGCATCCTCCCGTAACCGAATCCCGGAACGCTGTGAACGTGGCGAATACACTCTAATAAAAAACAAACGTACAGGTGCGAACATAAGTAAATGAAGCACGCTTTTTCATTCAAATTTAAATCACGCATTCTGCACTGGAGATAAGAAAACAATAATTGTCCAATAGAAAGGGTACTGGCGCCTACAACCGGTTCGAACATACCACGACTGCCAGTTTCATTTATAGAACGCGCAAAAATTGGTAGAAGGAAAAAGCGTGCTCCATTCACTTTTGTCCGCACTGGTCCATCCCTGCGGAAGTATGCTAGCGCGCCTCCCAATCAGGACATACAACTGGTCATTGAGGCTACGCGCTCATCTGCCACTTCTAATCATGCTAGACCACTCCGTGATCATGACTACGCCCTTAACACCAGCCAGTCGCTTAACTATCCTGCTTTGCAAACGGCTCAACGAATTTCGACCCTGATTGGCTGAGAGGAACTCAAGCTTTATAAAAACTGCTGCGCTATGCAGAATGCTCCGAGTTCTGCGCTCGCACGCATTACAACCGAGTTTGCACGATCGCAGTCAGTTAGTACAGATAGCGTGGAAAGCGCAAATGCAGTGCAATTCACGATAAAATTCCGAGATAAAGTCACTCAAGCACACCCTGCGCGTGTCGCTCCTTCGTTTCAGTCGTACCAAGATAATCAACGCACTGGCGCCGCTTATTGTACACAATGCAACGTTGACTCGATGTTGCGTAGAAACTCACAGTATCATAACGTAGCCACTGTCTGCGCACGGAGGGGAGGAGGGGGGGGGGGGTCGAGTGTGCGTCACATTTTTCCGTCATCATCTGTCTAAGCGCACTCGAAATCAGAGTGCCCATGCACTACATTCTCGCACAAACACTTTCTCTTCATCTGAATACGTTAAAAGATAACGTATATTTTTACGATTATTTTATTCAGGTAATTAGGTGTATTTAGATTTCACTTTAATGAAAAGTGAAGCGTAAGCCAAAAATTTGGCACCTTATGCTGCAGGTGACGCCAGTGAGCCCCAACTTGCAGGTGGCCATGTCGAACGTGCCATACAAAAGAGGAATCTTGTACGACGAGACAGCGCCTAAGGCATGGCTGTGCCATTCCCGTTTGCTACCTTCGCGCGAGTCCCTTTGGGAATCAGTTCCATGGTGACTTTGTTGGCTTCATTCTTTTTTGTCGTAGTGATAAACCAACAAAGTGTTACAGCCCCCTTCACGCGGCAAATCTATTTTTGAACCAACAGTACAAAATACCAATTGAATGTTTACACGATACACTTCCTATCTAAAAAAAACGCTTTCCGAGTACACCACGTGCTCACTCCGGAACTGTGCACAGAGGAGGAGGTCAATCGCCAGAATCGTTTATGAACGAATTCTCATTGATTATGATTACCTTTTTTTAGGAAGTTTTTACAATGAAGCCGATTGCCTCGTCTCGGTGGCGAGACCAAAGAACCCCTTCAAGATTCCTCGGTAATAATAAAATGCTAGCGTCATCCATCGATGTTGCAGGGGATACATTAAGCAGTCGGCGACTGCAACGTTTTGCCACCCTCTGAGTTATTTGATAGACCGGCCATATTGCATTGACAGCAGTGACATATTTTCGTCGGAGAGTTATGCGTGCTCCATTCTATAACACTTTGCAAGCATCTGGATGGACGTGCCAACTGCTTTTCGCTGTGTGGTACACGGTAGCAATGCAGCTTGTGCGCTGCTATGCCATCGCAGTCCTGGATGACAAACCAGCTTCAGCAGAAGCTTCATGTGTCTTTGACAATGGGGCTCAGATACAATTTCAATGATGTCATGTCGCAACTTAAGTTTTCACGGTCAAGATTCTTGGTGTCCGGGACCATAGCTTTGCTAAAGCAGACAAGCATATTGGGCGTTGCCCGACCGTACCATGTACGCGTATAGCATTGGCCCTCCCCGCCCGAGGAATGAGATAGTTTTCATTGACAGGCTATATCTCAATTGAAATTCGTGAATATCGAAAGCTCCCGAGTTCGACTTGTTGCTGTCATGAGAGGGTCAGCAGAATCATGAACCATCACTTCGAGCGGCGCGAAACATCGCTGCGAGTGACGTAGAATGCTGGTGTCATTTTCGCCTGTCAAATACTCTCTCGCACTGGCTGTGCATGGAGTGTCGGAATACTGCGTAGCGAGTTTCATACTATGAGAGTAGAATAGACAGTCCGCTGCATTCTCAAATTCTAGGGACATGAAGATTGCCAGAAAGCGTTTACAAATACAAGTAGAGTGGACACCACCAGCCAGCAGGGATTCGTGGTGCTCAGATACAATTTCAATGATGCCCCTATCACATGTTAAGTTTTAACGGTCAAAATTGCTGGTGTCCGAGAGCATAGCTTCGCTGAAGCAGGAGAGTACATTGGGAGTTGACCGACCGTAGTATGTACGCGTATAGCATGTGCACGCCCTGCCCGGGGCATGAGATAGTTTTGATTGACAGACAACTCAAACGAAATTCATGAAACTCCCGAGTTCAAGTCGGAGCTGTCATGAGAGTGTCAGCAGAAGCACGAACCATCGCTTCGAGCGGCGCAAAACATCACTGCGAGCGACGTAGAGCGCTAGTGTCATTTTCGCTTGTCAGAAATTCTCTCGCATTAGCTGTGCATGGAGCTAGACGACGTAGCGGGTCTCATACTATGAGAGTGGAATAGAGAGTCCCCTGCATTCTTAGGTTTTATGGAACACGAAAATTGTCGAAAAGCGTTTACACATACAGGTACACTGGATAGCCCCAGCCAGCAGTTATCCGTATTGTAAGGGATGCATCTGAGGCGCTAAGTGAATACGGACGCAGTGGCGTACTAAGTTTACAAGCTAACGGCCGAGCAAGTGTATATTAATTGAAAAATCCTTCTTTTCTGCAGTGTTACGGGCTTTGCGAGATGTGTCGACAGCTCATACTCTCAACTAAAGGCTACATCTAAATAGACGACTGACATCGTCGGTGAAGTAATGGAAGTGGCATGTGTGAGCTAGGAGGACTATTGAAAGAGGAGCTAGCACGTACGTTGAATCGGTTCGCTTTGCTCTGCAAATGCGTATGCAGACAAGTATTCACCGTTTCTCTGCCACTGTCGCACATGGTGGGGTAGAGCTATTCGCAAGTGTCTCCAGAACGTCAATTTTCGGAGCTCTCGCTTTATACAAATAACGCGTGAAATCTGCCAGGCCCCGTGGCAAGGGGAGGCTTGGTCACTCGTTGAATGTGAACGTGATCATCTTGCCGTAGCGTTTTCTTGCGGACAAAGCAAATGTAAATAATTACACGTTGTTTGAAGTGCATTTCATAAAACAATCCACAAAACATTCCTTAGAATATGTTCCGTAAAGTTTTAGGCCAAGCAGGTAATTTTTCCGCTTAGAATTTCCTATGTCTTATTACTTCACCAAGCGATCGCACTCAGCAGGGAATTAATTAAAAATGTGACCGCGAAGCTATTGTTACTGCAGATTTCCTAACTCAAAAGTGGCGGTGCTTTGTAGCTCTAAGCATAATCTATATTTATTTAGCGATCCGTTCAACGCTAGAGTTAATTTGTACTTTGCTGAAAAAATTCTATCCTCACATTTTCTCACACAACCTCACTAAATTCGCATAAGAAATCACATACAAATCGCATATAATGAAATTAGATCTCTCAGTTTCTCGTACATTACCATAAATTATGTACGATATTTTATGATAATGATGCCCAAGAGTCTATGCGGTTTGGTGAGATTTTGTGAGGTTATTGTCCGGTAGAACTTTTAATTTTCAGTGGGGTAGATTTTGTTATGGCTGCATCGATTGACGAAGCAAATGGCAGAACTGGGACCTTTATCAGCGGGGAAAAACTTATGCGCAGTGTAATCCAGCGACAATGCCAACCTTGTGTGGAGCAACAACACTGCTCTGTTCCGCAAAACCATGCAGCGTTTTGGAAGCTATAACTGTGCGGTGAGATGACGAATAGACTAGATCTTCACACATTTCAGACTCGTAAATTAAGGTTTTAGGCCAACGATACCGCTGGCTAGGGCAAATGGCCAGTTCTCCTGTACCAGCAAATCACTGCTTTTGCATAAGTTTTCAAGTTGGCGTCCGACTTATTTTCACGTGTTTAGCGTATTGCAATGCTGCATAGTTTCAGGAAGAAAAGCGTAGAGGCTCAATGATAATAAACAATGGCCTCGGCTGCGAGTCTAATAAAACAACAGCAACAATTGGCTATAGCGGCGACGCAAACAGACCGCGACAGCATCTCAGCAGCGATCATCAGACCAATAGCGGGCTTCAGATAAGAGGGGAAAGCAAAGGGCATACACGGAGGACATCGCGAAGCGAAATGCAGCTGCCGGTAATTGCGTTTTCTATGTCCTCGAAACCTCAGGTCACTGCGTATACGACGACTGGTTGGCCTTGGGACATATCGATCGTAGCTGTTGTCTCCTTGTTTTGTCGTCTTTTGTTCTTGAGGCTGTGTTTTGTAGCCGTTATGAGCCGCTAATGTTGGTGGAGCGTATCTAGAATGAGCGCCACAATTCTTTTTTTCAGTTTCTTCTGCTTAGTATTCAGAAAT
>JAJIZL010124304.1:193203-237465 GCA_023969395.1 Amblyomma maculatum | reverse complement strand
CAGTCGACTGTTGTGACTAGAGATAAACATAGATATCTATAGACCCACAAAATCATATGGATGTGCCTTCATGGACGTGTAACCTATCTTAATCATCAGTTAAATGTCCGGAAAGATTTGATTCCCATCACACTCACCCATTTAAAAAAAAATGAAACTCGAGTTTGCAGATCCTGGCTTGCCATAAGGTCGCTTGACGTCGCATGACCCGCTGACCAATCAGCATCCGATCATGAAGTCTGCCAGACCCATGCCCGATTTTTCGTTCACAAGGCTAATGGCGCCATTAATGCCATTTGTTGAGCAGAATGGGGACATTAACGCTATTGCTTTAAACGCGGACACCTACGCAAAAAGGATGACTGGCCGATTCATTTTAGAGCATAATTCTTCGTTAACCGCTACTGATTTTGTAGACCTTCTGGAATCGATTGGCTACATTTCTGGGGAACCACATCAAAAGCGATGTATATTCACACACTTAAAGCATGCATTGTAAATTTTGAAAAGTTTTCTACACTGATACCAGTTACCAGCTCTAACCATCATGAAGCCCTTTACATCTGCCCATGTCCAAAGCCACAGGATAATTTTTCAATGGATTACACACAAATTTGTCCGGAACGCCTTTTCTCACACCTTTACTATACTTTCAAAACAGTACTCAATCAGTATTTAAGTTGTTTTGTATTATAATTCAAGATTTAATCTCTAAAGACTGAACGGAGACTGCCAAGTTTGAAGAAAGGAAAAGAAGGTGACATAGGCTTACTAGAACTACAGAAGCCCTGCGTAACATGCGTAATTACATTCCCTTTAAACTCAAAAGGTTACGTGAAAGCCACTCTTACCACCCTACCAGACCACCCGACACAGGGGTATAGACACATGGCCCACACAACCGAGAGCTGTTAGCATTCATTGCTGCCACAGGCCTGTATCAATATATTTAAACCCTTATGCCGAATGGCGAACTTGCGCAATAAAAAAAAAAAAAAAAAAAAAAAAAAAAAAAGATTACACACACTACGGGCTCGATGGAAACGAGAAGCCAGATGCCGAAGCAGAGGGAGCCCTCAGCAGTGGCTTCCAAACAGATGTGCCTTTTTGAAGAGCGAATACCACGAGTCTTCTCTCGAACTGCATGGGCAGTACGTGCGACTGCGGCTTACTGGGCCCAGCCAGACACCCGAAACGTTCGTCTTAGAAAACTAGGTCGGACATTTTAACTTTTTCTGTGCCACGTGGAATTCGCCGCCATCATGCATGCTTGTTCCTTAGACTGCGCTTAAATGTGGTTTCCACGCGCTAACACTTGCACTTAATTGGAGAAGAGAGCTTCCGAAACGTTCCCACTTGTAGCATTGCGGAGGCCGCAGCGCATAATTTAATTGTGTGCCCAATGTATGCGAGAGAAAGGATAGCCCTACAGCGACTGCCTTTTAAGCGTCTGGACAGCAGGCCACTCTCTGAGTATTTACTACTTGACACGGTAACTTGTGGTACAAGTTTTTTTTTAATGTCTCTTCGTACCACATGCCACCCATCACGTTCCCCTTTCTTCTCCTCTTACCTTTACACAGTACAGAGTAGCAGACCAGATATCCAACTTTCTGGGCGACCTCTGTGCCTTTGGAACAATAAACATATCTATACCTATCTAAGCTCAACCTTTATGGGTATGATGCCACAACTCTAATGTCTTCCGTCCGCCAGCTCCCTTTACGGTTTCTGGTTCGCATACATTCACTTAGCTATTCGCTTAGGCACTATGTTTTCATTAATTGCTGCTCTCGTGTTAATTATGTTTTAATTATTGATGCGATAGCGCTAAACGCCGCGTTATCGAGAAATTTCGGTGAAATAGCTCTGGCAGGAGTTAATAAAAGTCATATAGCCGTGCACTGACTAAACGCCAGTGCTGTGACGTCACGAGAGTCCCATGATATGACCTTTAATATTGAAGTGTGGGATCAAATTGCGGCATTCTATGAATCTTCCGTCCCGAGGTAGACACGCTGCGCCTAGGCCACGCAGGAACATTCATATACGGGTTGGTCAAAGCGGGACGTTGTATGTCGGGTGAGGCTTCGCATAATGAGGCGTCGTACGACTGGATGTGCTAATGAGCGTATGTGGAATAACACAGCCATTGGGTCCGCTGCCAATGGTTCGCCCAGCTGCATCTGATTGCAATGTCTAAACTGATTGTTTTCTAGACTAACCGCTGCACGAGGTAGAACATCAATTCTTGTTTCAAGAATATCTGCTATTTAACAGGCTTCTTTAAATGTTGTTCGTTTTGGATATACGCATATCTTTTCAAGTTTTATGCAAAGTTTATCGAAACAAGTTGATCTTTTAAATAAAATTTTATAGTAAGATAGCAAACATTTAAATGATGCTTGTAATATAAAAGTCAGCTTAATTAGCTTTATACGATGCGTTGATATAAATAATGAATCTCTTAGTTCCTGGACTTCAACAAAATGAAGGAGAATCTGGAAATACGTACAATTTTGCAATGGTGTACCAAAGGAGATGGGTCCCTGCGTAATGGTAGGCGTCCCTTAAATGCGACACTGCACAGTGGGGGATGTGGGATAATTCTGATCACCTGTAGAATTCGTTCCTGTGCCCTGATTTTGTACGTGCACTCGGGCGTCCTCGCATTTCAACTGTATCATAATGCATATACAGGCCAAGTGTTCGATTCCGTTAAGCAACCACTGCTTATACTAAAGTGTAGGTAAAAGGTCTCAGTTGGACAAAATTGATCCGCAATCATTTATGACTTCGTACATGAAACGCTAAAAGAGTATAGTATTGACAGGAACAAAGAAATTATGTGAATTTAAATGTTTCTAGCGCAGTTCGGAGCAGAGCGCACCCCAGTCACTTCAATTTTCCGACATACACCTCAGTGGAGAGCAACCTTTGCGAACTTAAAAGTGGTTTTCGAAACAGAAAGCAAATAGCACAACGAAGATGCCCATGGTGAAGAGGAAGATGGCGGACGATACAGAAAATGCATTGAAGCAATATGTGCAATTGATTACCCAATGACTTTTTCTATCCCCTAACGAGCGCTGCAGATGTTTAGAAAACAGAACCATCCTCGCTCATGCATGCTCTCTTTTTCCTTCTCTTTCGGGTGACCGTTTGTCTAGAAAGAGTGCTAAGCACGAGTGGCAAACATATAAGAACTACTCAAAACAAAAAGTTGCACGCCTCACTATAGTCGAAACGAATTGCCCGTTGTTTAAAAACCGAGCATTGGTAGAAACAACGTACATTATTTCCATGCCTGCCATTACGCATAACACAACTGCGGCGGGATGCAAGCAGGACACGAGCAGATAGAGCGCATGGAAAAGCCATTTTCGCGAAATAAAACGTCGCAATACCATTCCAATCAAAAACGGGTAGCTTCTTTCTGCCCGTCTCACATCGTTGCCTTCGTTCGCCGTTCTTTCTTTTTTTTTCTTTTTTCTTTGTTAATTTCTTGTCACCTTTCTTTTGCAGCGGTCCTACGATTCCAAGCAACTTGGTCGACATTCCTATTTTTTATATCCTTTTTTTTCCCTCACACTTATCGTTCCCTCGTGAATGCCGCAATCAGCGTCGTTATTCGGTGGCTAACGCATGTGGGAATACAAACAGGCCGATCATTCGGAGCCACGTTTTTACGCCACTACCATTGTCATCCTCCTATTCGATTGCCTCCTTGTCCAATGGGCTCTCGTTCTTTTTTTTTACTTTTAATTCTCTTCCCACTTTTTTCTCGATTCGCGTCAGTTTGCATAAAAAAAATAAAAACGCGCTCGCCCGCAATCAAGCGCGCATTGCCTCGAAGCTGCAAACCAGATGTTGCTCGTCCCTTATTCTCGTTGCCGCCATGCGCGGCTGGTGGCGCTCCGTTTTTCCGTTATTGTTTTCCCTTCATCCCCGCTTGGGCCGTTGCGTCGGTTATTTACAACGCTATCGAGCATTCCCTTTACGAGGGATTACGCCCTGCGAAGGCGAGGAAGATTCCCTCCTGGGAGAACTTTCTTTCGCTGAGACGTCGGCGATCGTAAAGCAATAGAAAGCGCCAGCGTCTCGCGCACACGAGAGGCTTATATAGAGGAGGCGCTGCCCGTCCTCCTCCTCCTCTTCCCTCTCTTCCCGCTCTCCTGGCGGCGGCGGCGATCCCGAAAGTCATTCTGAACGCTCATTTCGCGCCAGAGATGCACGTACGTTTCAGCACGTGTCACTGCCCTGAAGCGACGCCGTTCGCGTGCCCAAATCTGGCAGGTTACGCAAGCGGTGCCGGTTGCCGAAGAAAGTCAGCCCGCAGGATGAAGATTGGTGGCATACAATACTCAGTATAAAGATTTCAAAAACCCACTGCGCATGCGTACGCTTACCTTAAAGAGCCATGAGCCATTCTGGTTGTAGTCCGTGGCGGCGTGTGCACAAAAGCGTAATTTACGTTGCACTTTTATTGACATTAGATCGCAGAAACCTTCCGCCGTGTCCGTTATTATCCTCAGCTAAAGTAAACAAAGATTTAGGTACGCTTGGCTCGCCACAGCAGATGTGGTGCAAATAGAATGCGCGGTTTCTGCGTGGAGTAGGGCGACCAGCGGCGCAACGCTGTGCTTGTTATTACAGACTTCGTTTCATAGCTTTTGCACGTGGCAATGAAAGCACCGTTGACCGTATCCTTCGCTGTTTTTTCCGGAAGAGCGTTCCTCCAAAAAGCGATGTACGCCTTTGAACGTACTCGCGGAGTGTTTTCAGTTTTTGCCATGTTATTTTCCCTGTTAATTTCAGGGCATCCATCTATAGTTCACTCAGCATCACAAAGCGCTTGTCTTTATTTCTTCATCGAACTCTTTTTTTAATTTGCTTGTGTTATTGTTCTTTTTTATTCAGATAAGCGCATAAACATATTCATTAGGCTCTTCCTCTCTTATCAGCAAGTCAGTTGATAATACGCGCGAGCTACGCCATTTCCTAAATATAGCTTTGAAAAACGCACGTGTTCCTTGCAAAATATAAAATTAGAAGAGGATATCGGGAAGGTTTTGCTGCGCCAAATTACGGTTGAATGGTTATTATTAATTTGTATCAATCACAGGATTTTCAAGAAATTCCTGTTATGTACATCTATATTTTGGAGGATAAAACAACCTTTGCTACCACGCCAGCCTTTCTCTGCGACTTACTGTCGCTATTTTTTCAGTATGGGCCGGAGTAGCATTGACTGGTGAGTGCGCTAGTTATAGTAATCTCTATTTATTTTCCGAAATACTGATTAATACTTAGATGATGCTTCCAAATAAGCGGCATGTTGTTAAAACTGCAATACTGCGTATTATAAATACGAATATGCAGCAAAAATAAGAACTATTTAACATTAAAGGGAGGTATAGCCACGGGTTTTCAATTCCTAAAAGTAAAAAATCACACTGCCCTCCTATGGCAGCATGGGGTACGAGGAGCAAATTGGTGCATAAAGCACGCGCCTGTTATGAAGTCCTGACTACGGAAAGAAAATTGGATAGACTTCTACGCCCAAAATGTTACTTCTGACAAAATTCGCTGGAAAGTCGGCTTGACGAAGGAGCCCGTAGATAATCCGAACGCCGCCTTGTTGGCATGCAGTTTGAGCCAATGCCTAAAATTTTCACAGAACGCAACAGACGTTCCAATACTTGAGACCTTAAAAAAAGAAATACCAGTCGCCGATGTAGAGTATATAGATACACTGATCAACAGAGACACGAAAATACAGTATGCAGGACAGTTTTATTATCTGCCTATATACTCTGTTTCTCGGGATATCGTTTTTTTTTTTAAATTTTCGCAGAGATATTTAGGTCCGCCCACGTGCATTATTTCGGAACTCGCTAGCGCGATGCGCTACCTCAATGTTTCCTTCTACGGCGCGCGCTAGCAGGTGACCGGTAGAGACGCTGTACTCTATTGCTTCCCTACTTTTGCTCACTCCCCTCCTCTCACAACGATCTCGTACAGCGTCTTTGAAATAATAAGCCCCGCCGGGGTGGTGCAGTGGTAAAACGACCGAATACTGTGCCGGAGTACCCGGGTTCGAACCCGACCTCGGCGGCTGCGTTTCGATGGAGGCGAAAAGAAGAGGCGACCGTGTGCTGTGCGATGTCAGCGCACGTTAAAGATCCCCAGGTGGTCGAAATTACTCCGTAGCCCTTCACTACGGCTCATCTTTCTCTCCTTCCACTTTCACTACCACCTTCCGCCCTTCCCTTACGGCGCGGTTGAGGTGTCCACACAAAACAAGCGCGACAGTTACCGCGCCTTTCCCTTCCTATAAATCAGTCTCCGTTTCGCCTCCATCAAAACGCAGCCGCCGGCGGTCTGGATCGATTTAACTGATTTATTTATAGGAAGGGAAAGGCGCAGTAACTGTCTCACTTGTTTTCTGTGGACACCTCAATCGCGCCGTTAGGGAAGGGAGGAAGGTGGGAGTGAAAGTGGAAAGAGAGAAAAAGGAGCAGTAGTAGAGGGCTACGGAGTAATTTCGACCACCTGGGGATCTTTAACGTGCGCTGACATCGCACAGCACACGGACGCCTCTTCGTTTCGCCTCCATCGAAACGCAGCCGCCGAGGTCGGGTTCGAACCCGGGTACTCCGGCACAGTAGTCGGGCGACTTACCACTGCACCACCCCGGCGGGGCAAACGGTCTGGATCGAAGCCGGTATATCTCCTGCACAGGTAGTGAGGCATCTTAACAACTGCACCACAGCGGCGGGGCGGGACCAAATGAAACGAAAACAAAATGATACGCTACAAATTACGTCCGTAGGTCCCAGTTTTCAGGGATTATAAGAATACGAGCAGCTATGCCGGGTGTCCCAGCTAACTTGAACCAAGGGTTACAAAATAATACATTTGAGGTAGGTCAGTGAAACCAATTGCATACAACTGCCAGGCTGTTTGCGCACTACAGGCAATTTTTTGTTTTGCAATTACTTAATTAGCTAATTATGTTAATTTCTCTAATTTATTAAATATCGACTTTAGACCAAAAATGTGAATTGGAAAGTTGTAGAGCACCTTCAGAAACCCCCATTCCAGTAATTCCGATAAAGAAAGTCTCACGTGTATCTTTTTTTCCGGGCTGAGAAGAAAGCCCGCGAAATACAAATAATACCACGTGACTAGCGCATTTGTGCGTCGCGATTGTGGTGCTTTCAGTCGTGGTTTGAGCGAACGAAATCAGTTGCGGCCGTGACCCGATGGTCCCGTTGCAGCGGCAGGCAGAAATGTTGGCGATGGTTCGAGCGAGCTCGAGCTCGCCCGTCGCCACCACGACTTTGGCCAATCCTGCGCACAGCAGCAGCCTACATCACGACAGGCGGATGACGATAAAGAACCGGCAAATGAAGGTGCAGCGCTAATTTTAGTCGAGTAACATGATGTCATCTCGCCCCTTTACCCAAGCATGTATGCGCAGATTCAGTGGCTGATACCTTATCGCTCATCCGTTTGTCGTGACGTTCGCTGATGGGAGAGGAGGCCTTGTTACAATCTCGGTGGTGTCGGCTCGCCGCTCTCGCTGCTACTGCACCGTCACGTGGGCCGGCTGTCTGACGCGGGCGAAGAAGCCATCGCAGGCATATCGGCCTGCCGCTTTAACGGGGCCAAGAAGACACGGCCGCAGCTAATTTCGTTCGCTCGAACCACGACTGAGAGCACCGCAATCGCGGCGCACAAATGCACTAGTCGCGTGGTATTATTTATACTTCGCGGGCTTTCTTTTGAGCCTGGAAAAAAAGATACACGTGAGACTTTCTTTATCGCAATTAATGAAATGGGGGTTTCTGAAGGTGCTCTACAACTTTCCAATTCACATTTTTGGTCTAAAGTCGATATTTAATAAATTAGAGAAATTAACATAATTAGCTAATTAAGTAATTGCAAAACAAAAAATTGCCTGTAGTGCGCAAACAGGCTGGCAGTTGTATGCAATTGGTTTCACTGACTTACCTCAAATATATTATTTTGTACCCCTTGGTTCAAGTTAGCTGGGACACTCGGTATATCGTAACGAGATCGTTTCAAAGCAAGTTCGTGTTTTAAGCGTTAAGCTTGCCTGACGGTCGACGTTTTTCTTTATTGTTGACCTCGAATACTTCGACATGACTATGACTTCTCCGGCGCGCACATGTTAAGAGGCCTTTAGCCCCCATCACGCTCTTTACTTACTCAGCCGGAAGGAATGAAATACCATATGTCGCTATCAGGGGCGTGTTCTCGCATCTGGCGCCTGATACGCTAGGCGCCAAGACAAAGGCAGAGTTCAGCAGCGAATACTTTTTTTTTTTTGGCGGTTTGAAGAAGCCGTGCCACCTAGCTGTAGTGTTTCAAGAAAGAGGCGTAAGTATCGGCGAAGGCAGCAGGCGCCGTCTCTTCCACTTCGTTAGACGACGACATTGTGCGACGCTAAAATGGCCGTCGGACCTCTTTTTAAAGGCTCTCGATGTCGAAACGAGATACGGAGCAGTTCGAACGCAGCCCTGCCAAAACAGGAGGCGCCGTACGGTGCCGCTTTGTTTTCTGAGATTGCCTGCACCAAATCGGAGCCGTTTTATAGCCTGCATTATAAGACGCGCTATTCCTTTCCCTATATTCACTGGGCTACAGTGAGTGCTATATACTTAACATAGAAAATGGGAGTGAATACAATGCGAGGGTAGGTTTGGAATCGCAGCTTTGAAAAGTGCACAAAAAATGGCATGTATGGAAATAAAAGAAAGAAGGCCGCTAAAATTACTCCGAAAAGACACGAAAGAAAAACGCTCTGTGGCCCTTGGGTGCACTTTTTGTAACGAGAGCTACACTACGCTAGTCAGCACTGAATTTTGCCGTGAGTAAGACATGCCACTAGTGCTCATGCGCGGAAACAGGAGAGGAGCAGCAGGGGCGCTGCGGCAACACCACCTAGTCTAGGTGGCGCTGGTGCATGACATCAGAGCTCGCGGCGGTCGCAGCCGCGTAATGATGCGAGTTTTGCCCTGCGACGCTGCGATTCTCGTCAGTCTAGCCGCACAGCGAGCTCCGCTCCAGCCGCGGAGGCGTTCCCAACAGGTTGGTTGGTTGGTTCTACAACTTTTAATTCCATCGGAAATGGGCTTCCTCTTCACCGCCCCCGGCACGCGTGCCGGCGAAGACTGGGAGTCGTGCGCCCGCGGATTAGAGGCTGGCAGGTAGCCCTTGGCTTGTTGCGGCCTCTTCCACCAGATGGACGGTGCGGTGCTGGATCGCAGGGTCCGCGCTTCGGGGCAGGGTATCCCAGGCTTCTCTACTTGAAATATTTTGTCCTCTACCTGGAGATTGTGGGCACTCCCAAATTATGTGGTCGAGGGTCCCTCTCGCCCCACAGTGTTTGCACAGATCATTGTCCCTAAGATCTGGTAGCGCGTGAAACCCCCAGACCGGGTTCATGAACGTATTAGTTTGTAGCCGCCTCCACGCGACAGCTTCTCTATTATTTAGTCTAACATCTGGCGGGGGTACCAGTCTACGTCCCAATTTATAATGGTCGATGATTTCCCCGTAATTTTGCAGACGCTCGTCGTATGCCCAGAGTTCGGGGGGCTCGGCGGCTACCCGGAAGTAGAGAGCTCGGGCTAGCTCGTGAGCCGCCTCGTTACCATGGACGGCAGCGTGAGCGGGTGTCCAAATTAACTGAATTTTCATATTCAGCGTTCTTTGGGTGAGAATTTTGGCCGCCTCCGGCGATATCCCCCCTTTCCCAAAATTTTGAATGGCAGTTTTGCTGTCGCTAATTATGAACTTGGCTTCCGTTCCTACGCGAACTAGCACTATCGCAACTTCCTCCGCAGTCTCTATGTTGCGGCATCTGATGGCTGCCGCGGATACCGGTGCCCCTCGGCCATCGACTACCGAAGCTACCGCCGCACCTCTTCTGCCACTTGCCGCATCAACATAGACTACTTCCTTTATTTCCATGTTCTTGAACCGTCGCTCTAGAGCTTCGGCTCGTTTGGCCCTTCTTTCGACATTAAAGTCTGGATGCATATTTCTAGGGAAGGGGGGCGATTACCAAGGCATTTTTGATTCCACTAATAACTGTGACTTTTGTTTGAACTCCTCTGTCTGGGTTGAGGCCTACTTTTGCAAGGATTACCCTGCCCGTCTCGGTCGTGCTTAGTCTCTCTAATTGGGAGACTCGCACTGCCTCCGCCAATTCTGCCCACGTGTTATGCACTCCGAGTAAGAGCAGTCGTTCGCTCGAGGTACCCATGGGCTGTCCTAGCGCCTTCTTAACGCATCATCGAATCAGGCAGTCCAAGTTCTCTTTTTCGCCGGCCTTTATGTCCAGATAGGGCGTGGCGTAACTGATTCTGCTTATTACGTACGTCTGGATTAGTTTTAGTAAATTTCTCTCCTTGAGGCCTCTTCCTTTGGTGGCGACCCTCCTCAAGAGCCCGATGGTTTGCATCGCGTAACTTTCTAATTTTTTCAGGACTTTTCCGTTATGGCCGTGGGATTGAATGACCATCCCCAAAATCCTGATCTCATCTACTTTTGGCACCAGTTTGCCCTCCACCTGAATATGAAACTCCCCGCTATTCTTGCAGCGAAGGTACTTTGGGTTATAAACGAACAACTCAGATTTATGCGGGGAGCACGAAAGTCCCCTTTTCGCCGCGTAATCGACAATGATGTCGGTCGCTGCCTGCAGGCGTTTCTCCGTACTCGCATCGCTCCCATGGTTAATCCAGAGGTTGATATCGACCGCATACATGCTAAAATTTAGCCCCTTGATTTGGTTAAGTTTACCCGGAAGGCCTCTCATTGCCACGTTGAATAGGAAAGGCGATAACACTGAGCCCTGCAGTGTGCATTTGCTTCCTAACTCTATCGTAGAAGATACTAAATTTTGAAATATCATGCAGGCTTTTCCGCCCGATAAGAAGTCTTTTATGTAGTTGTACGTTCTCTCCCCTACTCCGAGCACTTCGAGCCCTTCGAGGATATCCTCGCGCCTGACATTGTCGAAGGCCTTGGTGAGGTCTAGGCCCAGGATCACTTTGCCGTCTCTCGACCGCGAGTCTATGATATCATGCTTTAATCGGAGCATTACGTCCTGCGTGCACAAGTGTGGTCGGAAACCGACCATTTCGTGCGGCCACAGGTTGTTTTGCTCCGTGAAGCACGTTAATCTCGTCTGTATTACGTGCTCCAGCAACTTCCCTACGCATGAGGTTAGGGAAATTGGTCTCAAATTTTTTTATTTGCGGGCATTTTCCCGGTTTGGATATTAGTATTATGTTTGCCGTTTTCCATTGATCTGGCAACTGGCTCGTTTCCCAAACTTTTCCAATGAATTCCGTTAGGAGACTAATAGAGTCATCGTCCAGATTCCTTAGCATTTTATTGGTGATCCCATCGGGGCCCAGGGCTGATTTAGTTTTTAGTCTCACAATTTCCGCCCTTACCTCTGCCTCCGTGATGGGGGTGTCAAGCGCCTCGTTGGGCGTGCCACCGTAGCTCGGGAGGGGGGAACACCGGTTGTCTGCAATGTACGTTTTTACTAACTTATTCATAAACACCGCATCCTGTCCTTCAAAGGCGTGTCTGACTTTTGCCAATCTTATTCCCGATTGAGTTTTTGAATTTGTTGGGTCCAGCAGATGCCGGAGCAACAGGTTGGAATTCAGTCGTAGCGTCGCCGCGGTCGTTCTGCGACTGACCAATGAGGAGCCGAGGAGCGTCGTGACGTTATGAGACGTATGGTGATGAATAACGGGTTGACACGCCTAGTATCGAAGGAGAGCGAGCGCCCCCACGAGACACCCCTATTTTCATGTCCGAGTGGTTTCATTCGACGCAGCAATGCGCTTTTTGTATACTGAAAGATTGCCTGTTTTCAGAAATACGTATAAATTATTGGTTAGAGTTTAAAAATACATCTGAGTATATTTATTTTTATTTTTATTTATTTGTACATACTGCAGCCTCAATGAGACTATGGCAGGAGTGGGCAAACAAAAAAAAGTGCATCAAGAAAATACAAACACATAAAATCAAAGAAAATAAAAAAAAATGGCACTAGGAAGCAATGGTTGTCAAAAATTATTCAATGGGTAGCGAGCAGACGTTTCCAGGCAGAGAATTGCAGAGTTCAATCGTCAGAGGAAAGGAGCTGTGTTTGAATATCCCAGTGCGGGAAAAGAAAGGGATGAGATTCAGGCTATGGGAACTTCTAGTTATGGAAGGGTTGCTAATATTCAATTATGTAGTGATGGAAGGCGCTGAGAGTTAACCAGTATGTGCAAAAACTTCAAACATTCTGTTTGTCGGCGAAATGATAGGGCTGTGAGACCTAAATCTGTATAATGGGAAGAAGGGGAAAAATATCCACTGTAGTGTTGAAAGATGAAGCGTACTGATTTCTTTTGAAATGATTCTAATTTTTTGATATCAGATTTCGTATAAGGGTTTCATACAATACAGCCGTAATCAAGAATGGGGAGAATAAGTGTCTTATATGTGAGCAGCTTAGTATATTTGGGGCTTTACGCAGTCAGCCTACGATGGAGGTATCTGAGACGTTTGACAGCATTGTTACATATGATGTCAATGTGTTTGAACCATGACATACATGTCTTGGGAGAAATGAAGGCCGAGGTATTTATATTCCATGACTCGTTTTAAATCCTGACCATGAAAACTTCACTTGAAATGTGTAGGAGATGGGCGTCTAGAAAAGGACATGGAAACGGTTTTAAAGAAATTACTATTCATTTGCCATTCCTTGCGAATCTACACAAATTAGCAAATGAGTCAAGTATTTCATGGTCAAGTGGTGTGTTAATATCGTGATATAAGACGCAGTCATCAGTGTAAAGACGAATTTTTACAGATACACGACATGGAACGTCGTTAATATATACTAAGAAAAGAAGCGGGCCTAAAATGGAACCTTGCGGAACACCGGATGGGACCCTATCACGTACTGAAATCAAACGCTCTCTTCCTACGCGTGAAGACGTCAAACAACCCTGAGGGTATCTCTCACAGACTTCGCACAGGGGTTAGCTACATGTTTTGCCCCGCCGGGGTGGTGCAGTGGTAAGACGCCCGACTACTGTCCGGAGTGCCCGGGTTCGAACCCGACCTCGGCGGCTGCGTTTCGACGGAGGCCAAACGAAGAGGATTGATTGATTGATTTATAGGAAGGGAAAGGCGCGGTAACTGCCTCACTTGTTTTATGTGGTCACCTCAACCGCGCCGTAAGGGAAGGAAGGAAGGTGGGAATGAAAGTGGAAAGAGGAGCCGTAGTGGAGGGCTACGGAGTAATTTCGACCGCAAAATGAAGAGGCGTCCGTGTGCTGTGGGATGTTAGCGCACGTTAAAGATCCCCAGTTGGTCGAAATTACTCCGTAGCCCTCCACTACGGCACCTCTTTCTCTCTTTTCACTTTCACTCCCACCTTCCTCCCTACCCTTACGGCGCGGTTCAGGTGTCCACGGAAATAAGTGTGACAGATACTGCGCATTTCCCTTCCTGTGAACCAACATGTGAAAGCACGGTGCGCAATCGCCCTGCGGCGTCACCGACTGCCCCGAAAATATTCGCTGCAGTCGCAGCATGTGAAACGGGCCTTACAATACAGCCGCGTGTCGACTACACTGCCGAAACAGCAGACACGCCCAAAACAAAAGAAAGTCTTGTCATGCAGAGACGCCAAGATGCAGAGCGGCATAGACGCCGAACAGAGAAGAACGCCTTGCCAAGTGGAGACACCAAGATTATAATAATTGGTTCACATGAAGGGAAAGGCGCTGTATCTGTCACACTTGCTATGTGGACACCTGAACCGCGCCGTAAGGGAAGGGAGGAAGGTGGGAGGGAAAGTGGAAAGAGAGAAAGAGGAGCCGTAGTGGAGGGCTACGGAGTAATTTCGACCACCTGGGGATATCTTTAACGTGCGCTGGCATAGCACAGCACGCGGACGCCACTTCGTTTCGCCTACATCCAAACAGAGCGCAATAATAATAATAATAATAATAACTGAAATTTCTGGAGTCCACCACTATGGCGTCTCTCATAGCCTGAGTCGCTTTGGGACGCTGAACCCCACAAACTAAACCAAATAATAATTATATTAATATTATCATTAATAATAATAATAATTTGGTCACAGGAAAGGAAATGCGCAATATTGTTCGCACAAGCTCTGTGATCACCTAACCCGCGCCGTATTGGAAGGAGGAAGGTGGGAGAGGACGTGGAAAGAGGACCAGTAGTGGAGGGCTACGGAGCAATTTTGACTTTTTTTGGCGGGTGCAATGACGGCCTACAACAGATAAAAATCAGTGGCAGGCTAAACCACTCCGCAGCCCCATTAGGGCAAGAATCAGCCACCCTTCACCACCTCCCTCCAACAGAGAAAGGAACGGCTTTCCAAAAGGGGATGCTAGACTACCAAAGCGTAAAAATTCTAGAGAGCACTTTGGACCAGTAAAATGCGATGAGGCGAAAGCTATATTGCGCGGTGGATCGTAGCCCTCCACTGCGGCCCCTCCATTTCCCTCTCTTCTTTTACTCCCACTTTCCTTCGTTTACGCCATGGTGCATGTTTCCGCAGGTGGTCGAAATTACTCCGTAGCCCTCCACTACGGATCCTCTTTCTCTCTTTCCCCTTTCACTCCCATCTTCCTCCCTTCCCTTACGGCGTGGTTGCGGTGTCCACAGAAAACAAGTGAGACAGTTACCGCACCTTTCCCTTCCTATAAATAAATCAGTTTTAACCCCGCCGAGGTGGCGCAGTGGTAAGACGCCCGACTACTGTACCAGAGTACCCGAGCTCGAACCCGACCTCGGCTGCTGCGTTTCGACGGAGGCGAAAGTGTGACACCCCGTGCTGTGAATATGGCACACATATCATTTACGGCCCACCGCACTGGTATAGTGCTCTAGAAGATTGCACTGGTGCTGTAGTTAGGGGACTATCGTTAGGGGGCTCAACTGCTGTACCCAAGAACGCAGGATCGAATCCCGGCGGCGGTTGCCCCTTTCCGATTGAAGCTAAAAGCAAAGCGCCCATGTTCTGTGCGATACCAATACACACTAAAGAAACCCAGGTGGTCGAAATTTCCGGAGCCTTCCACTACGGCGTCTCTCATAGCCTGAGTCGCTTTGGGACGTTAAAAAGCATAAACCCAAACAAACTTATTTTCGCCTGCGCACATCAAACCGAAAGCAGCGTAATATCGCATACTGTGGCCGAATCCACGAAAGAGTTCGCTTTGGAACGCGTTCGCTTTCTCGCTGCCACCTCGCTCCATTGGTCGCGTGTCGCCACCGCTGGCGGTGACGCCATTTCACGAAGGCGGGACCACGAATTTCGTTGACGTCACGAGACATGTCAATCAAATGAAAGCGAACGCGTTCGGTCGCTGTGTGTGGAACTCGGTAAGTGACGTTCGCTTCAGCGCGAGAATCATACCGTACGTGCCCCCCGTCGCCGCGCTGTTGTTCGCAGTGCTCAGCGAATGTGATCGGTGGCTTCGGCGGTCGCGCGCTGTTACGACCAAGCATCCGCATTTGCGCGCTCTATTGTTCGCCTGTGGGCATGGATAAGTTTTGTGAATATGTGGTGATGGTCCAATGGCTCTAAGTGAGCCTGATTCCAGGAATCCTGTTTTGTAAACATGTTTTGCTTTGTGGACAACCTGCAAATGCCAAATTGACCCTGTCAAGAGAACGTCTGGAAAAACACAAAGAAACGTCCCCCTGCGGGAAATAGCAGGAAGTGCTTTCTTTCTTTTGTCCACCCTTCCAGTCGAGAAGTGCTATCCTCCAGTGATGAATGCCTCCTATCCAAAGGAGACGACAGAGTGACATGTCCGCTGACGTGCAGGACAAGAAAGGAGCATGACTCATACGGCCATTAAGTGATTTCCCGGGAATGCAGGAAAGATTTGCAATTGTCGAAAAGGGACCATGTTGGGAGCCCTATGCGGCGCCACGTGCACTCGGGTTTCTGAGAAGTAAAACCCCTTGTCAGAACCAGCCTGTGGTTTCTTTGCTGAAGAATAGAAATGTACCTCCTCTCCTCGCCGTTCCCAAGCTTTTCCCGCCAACAAGTGATCACGCCCAACGAATGAATGCCGGACCAGTCAGTGCTTCAGACCATCAGTGCAGTGATGTGTTCGATTGGATGCCGATACCTGAGGGGCGTGCCCTGGATTTGGTTGGTCAACATCTTCAGAGAGGGGCTGGACATAGGGGGGTTTTAAGGACGCTGCAGAGCACGAAATGTCGCTCTGGGCCCTGGGTAAACGGCTCATCCAGTCGCTTCTCGCTATGAACTCTTAACGCTTGTCATTTTGCTGATGTACCCTTCTTTTTCGTGTAAATATTGTAAATACGTTTTCTCAAAGTGCCAGTAAACCTGCTTGTACATATTTCACCAACTTAGAAGATTCAGTCCTTCTTCAACCCCGAGTCTCTGCACGCTACCAAGTGAAGGCCGGGTCGACGTAGCCCCAGCGTCACGACACGCGCACATGACGATCCTTTCGACATGCCTGACGATGCCTTCCGAAGACCCTTCACACTGTCGAAGGGGCTTGTACGCGGGCTGTGCGAAGAGCTAAAACCCCACCTTGGCCCAACGAGGAAAGGCGCGCTCACAACAGACCGGAAAGTACTTGGCGCGCTGCGGTTCTTCGCTACCGGAGGCTCCCAAGCGGCAGTCGCCGGTGAGCCGGACAAGTTTAGCCGTCGCTCAGGCAATCGTGCGTGTCGGCACGGAGAAAAACTGGGTGTCGTTTCCTCGGACTCCCGAGGAGACGACCCGCGCCAAGGCAGAGCAACCGAAATGGGACCGCCCAGCAAAGCCGATTGGCTGTTCTCTGCCCCCAGCGTTCATCCCACCCTTCTCCCCCCAATGCCCACGTCAAATTGACGTCACGGCAAAGCGAACGTGTTCCAAAGCGAACTCTTTCGTGGATTCGGCCCCAGGTTTGAGCTGCTCGGCGGCTCCTCAAATATAGGCTCGTCGCCATTATTGAGAGTAGCAATGCCATAAAATAACAATCGCTGATAGAAGAACTGCACATTGCGTATGTTTAGGGTTATTCGTTTTCGGGTTTTATATTTTTTCAAATTCGGGGGGTAAAAATCAGGCGTTATTTTTCGGCGTGATAATAGGGAGAAATCGGGTTTTTCGTGGGAAAATTCCGTAATTCGGGTTTTATCGGGTTAAATTTGCAAACTAATAATTTATTCGATTTGATCTAACCGATGGGTAAAAATTAGGGCTAGATTTTGGGCTGATTTCAAGAAAATATTGCAAAACTTGGCGCTTCTTTGGTAATTATTACTCGCAGTGAGAGGCAACGGTCAGGTTTAAGAAAAGAAACATTTTATTGTCTGTCTGTCGGCCGCTTCTCGATTGCGCACCAACTGGAGGCACAGCAACTCCGTGGGCACAGTTGTTTCAGAAATCGGGAAAAATCGGGTTTTACCCGATATTGTAGGAACACGCTCGGGGTGCAAAAATCGGGTAAAATCGGGTTTTACCCGAAAACGAACAACCCTACGTATGTTATACGCTGCATATCTCCGCTGAGTGCGATGATGTTTCCTAGTCGATAAACAGATAAGACGTTAAAACGCCAACCCAGATGGATTGATTGGAGCGCATGGCTATGCTTACTTCGCGCTTGCTTCTGGTAACGCGACACACAACGGTGACATGATTTGAGCGTCGCGCTCCCATCTCTTGAACGCAGGAAACAGGCAAGGAAATCCATGGCACGTCGGGCTTCAACCCTTTCTCTCGCTTTGCTGCAAGCCTGGATTTCATCCGGATTTCAGCCCCGGTATGCATAATATAATCGCCAAATCGCCGTGTTCTTTAAAACGCGGGCACCGTAACTGTAGTTTCAGCTAACGTCAGCGGTTGAGAAAGAATCTTCATGTCACCGGCCACATCTGCCCGCTAATTCCCCGTCTGACGTTCTATACTGAAGTACAGAGAAGGCGATCCACTTATAGCAAGCCCACGTGCGCACTCTAGTCTCTTGTACAAACAGCCTGCAGGCACAAATTTTTTCTTTCAGCAGCAGTTGCAAAACTGGCTCAAGCGGTGCCTTTCAACAGCGCTGTCACCCGTCGTTATGAAACTCCGTAATCGCCGATTCACGACAGCCGTTTCGAGAGGGTAATAAGGCACGTGGAAAACGCTCCACTGCGAGCCGCCTTTCGCACGTGAACGACATTTGAAGCGTGCACTGTCCTGAATATCGGCACTAAAAAATTACAAAATTACAATGTACCCAGTCTATGGTACGTAGTAGAAAGAGAGGGGGTACCAGCCCGATGGTCCTCGTATGGTCTCACATTCGGCTTTAGAGCGCTACAACATACCTGAGAACTTGGTAGAAGAAGTGAATTTGTGCTTCTCTCTGAGCGCTGGCTTGTTTTGACCGATGTGAATCACGCTAGTGGATGAAGAATTGCACAAGGTCCGACAGAGGAGAACACCCTTTCAAAAGCAATGTGCTCAGTAAGCCGTGTAGGTCAAAAGCGTTATCGATAAGTTCTGACCTTCCGCCGATAGCTCTCTCCCTTAGCCGCAGTAACCGAAGAAGTTGCCTGGAAAGCTCCATCACATTAACACGTTTGTGACCATGGAATCCTCTTGAGCCATACACTGCGGAAACATTTTTTCCGGAAGTTAACTTTACTTGGCGATGCTTTTTATACCCATGCAACCACGTCATGGCTCGACGTTTGCCCATGTGCATGTAGTGGAGGGCGCGCTATCCCGCTGTTATTGTGCTATCTAATCGTCTTATAAAAACCTATTAAGAAGCTTTAGGGGAGCAAAAATTCAATAGCACTGCAGAATCTGCATTGCAGTGATGCGAAAGCACCGATGCTGCTGTTGGTTGCTTCTGGTTGCTTCTAGTTGCTTAATTCACTTCTTGTTTACCCCTTTTAGTCTTTGGTACTTTCGAATTGCGCGCCAATCTCTTCCTATGAACAAGAGTCGACTGCAGCGCTGTTAGTTCACGCGACCGCCACCGGGAACACATCACCGGGCGGAGCTGTGAAACTGATTTTGTATCCACTTTCACTCCCGCCTTCCTCCCTTCCGTTACGACGCTGTTCAGGTCCCCACAGTTACAAGTGTGACATATACTGCGCCTTTCCCTTCCTTTGAACAAATTATTATTAACGTTGGTCAGTACTGCAAGTTTTATTACAATGAGAAAAGTAAAGACGCGATCCCTGCAGCGCGCTGAGAAGAAACGGACTCACGACTCTGAGTCCCTGAGTCACCTCCAATGCTAGCCACCCCACCAAACCACCACAAGAAAAAAATTGGCAGTGGCTTAGCTCTGCCATAGGGAACTAGAGTATATTCTAGTTCACTATATGCCAGGATATACGTAGCGCGAGCTTGGTTTATCTTGGATTGTCCCGGATTTTCCTTGGATTATCTTAGCCTAATTATCTCGAGATGCAGCGGTGGCGTAGCGATAGAACATCCGCCTCGCATGCAAGAAGACCGGGATTCAAATCCCGGTGCCGCGCAATTCTCCACCGGATGAAAAAAAAAAAAGAAAAAATCCGCGTGTCGATGGAATTGCATAAACAGGTTTGGGGTGCGACCTGATGCCGATGAACACCTCCGGCAACGCACTCCCTCACCAGAACAGGAGCGGGCCACCCTGGTGCAGTAATTGGCCACAACCTCCTATGATAAGCTCCATAAAACCCCGGCCCTCAGTCACCAGCGGCTGCGGAACAACTGACCACGGGGGCGGTCAGACCTGTGACGCATCAGGGGGTGCTAAGAAAGCCTGGCTCCGCTGGACAGGCCGCCATTGGAAACTGACCCTGGCAACGTTTAATGCTAGAACCCTAGCTAGTGAAGCTAGTTTAGCAGTGCTGTTAGAGGAACTAGAGGGCATGAAATGGGATGTCATAGGGCTTAGTGAGGTTAGGAGGCCGAATGAGGCTTATACTGTACTGAAGGATGGGACTGTGTTATCGAGGTTTACCAGAGAAGCGACAACTAGGAGTAGGTTTCCTTGTCAATAAGTATATAGCAGGTAATATAGATGAATTCTATAGTATTAATGAGAGGGTTGCAGGCATCGTAATTAGGCTTAATAAGCGGTATAAACTGAAGGTTGTACAGGCCTATGCACCTACATGTAGTTATGATGACTAGGCAGTTGAAAGCTTCTATGAAGATGTAGAATCGGCAATGCGAAAAGTAAAGACGCAGTATACTGTACTAATGGGCGACTTCAATGCCAAGTTAGGGAAAAACAGGCAGGAGACAAGGCAGTAGGTGACTATGGCATTGGTTCTAGGAATAGCAGGGGGGAGTTACTAGTTGAGTTTGCAAAGCGCAATAACTTACGAATCATGAATACCTTCTTCAGCAAACGGAAGAACCGGAAATGGACATGGAAAAGTCCTAACGGAGAGACTAAAAATGAAATCGACTTCATAACGTGTCCAACCCCCGCCATTGTGCAGGATGTAGAGGTAATCGGGAAAGTGCGATGCAGTGACCACAGGATGGTGAGGTCCCAAATTAGCCTAAATCTGAAGGAACGCAACAGATTAGTAAGAAAGAAACCCATCAACGAATTAGCGGTGAGAGGGAGGGCAGAAGAGTTCAGGATCTCGCTACAGAATAGGTATTCAGCTCTAACTGAGGATGGCGACATTACCCTAGAGGCAAGGAACAATAATTTCAGAGATATCATTACTGAGTGCGCGGTAGAAGTAGGCGGTAGGATAGTTAGAGAGGATACCGGTAAGCTGTCTAAGGAGACGAAAGATTTGACTAAGAAACGCCAGAGTATGAAAGCTTCCAATCCAACAGACCAGATCGAATTGGCCGAGATATCAAAGCTAATCAATAAGCGCAAGGTGGCCGATATAAGGAAGTATAACATGGAGAAAATTGAGCATGCTGTAAGGAACGGGGGAAGCCTTAAAGCGGTAAAGAAGAAATTGGGCATAGGCAAAAACCAGATGTATGCAATAAGGGACAAAGCAGGCAACATCATCACTAATATGGACAAGATAGTCAAAATAGCCGAGGAGTTCTATACAGATCTCTACAGTAGCCAAAGTAGTCAGGACCGTAATGAGATTGGCGGTAGGGAGAACAGTCAGACGTTCCACCAGTGACGAAGGACGAGGTCAAGAAAGCACTAGAAACTATGAAAAGGGGGAAATCAGCTGGAGAAGATGAGATAACTACAGATTTGCTGAAGGACGGGGGGGATATCGTGCTAGAAAAACTGGCCACCCTGTATACGCAGTGCCTGGTGTCATCGACGGTACCGGAACCATGGAAGAATGCAAACATTATCCTCATTCACAAGAAAGGGGACTCTAAGGACCTTAAAAATTACAGACCAATCAGCTTACTGTCTGTTACGTATAAGGTATTTACTAAGGTAATCGCTAATAGAATCAGGACAACCTTAGACTGCAATCAAGCAAAGGATCAAGCAGGGTTTCGGAAACGGTACTCTACTATCGATCATATCCATACCATCAATCAGGTGATAGAAAAATGCTCGGAATATAACCAGCCCTTATACATAGCATTCATTGATTACGAAAAAGCATTTGACTCAGTTGAAACCTCGGCGGTGATGCAGGCATTGCGAAATCAGGGGGTAGACGAGCCGTACGTGAAAGTGCTGGAAGATATATATAGTGGCTGCACAGCAACCATAGTTATGCATAAAGAAAGTAACAAAATTCCCATAAAGAAAGGTGTTAGGCAAGGAGACACAATCTCCCCAGTACTATTCACAGCTTGTTTAGAGGAAGTATTCAGAGACTTGGAATGGGAGCAGTTAGGGATAAGGGTAGATGGAGAATACCTCAGTAATCTGCGATTTGCTGATGACATTGCCTTGCTAAGCAACTCGGGGGATGAACTGCAAATAATGATTGATGACCTAGACAGAAAAAGTAGAAATGTAGGCTTGAAAATCAATATGCAGAAGACTAAGGTAATGTTCAACAGCCTCGGGAAGGAACAGCAGTTTACATTAGGTAGCGAAATACTGGAAGTAGTAGGCGAATATGTCTACTTAGGACAGGTAGTAACCGCAGATCCGGACCATGAAAAGGAAATAACAAGAAGAATAAGATTGGGATAGAGCGCATTTGGCAAGCACTCGTCGATTATGACTAGCAGCTTACCGGTATCGCTCAAGAGGAAAGTATACAACAGTTGCATCTTGCCTGTACTCACCTATGGAGCTGAAACGTGGAGGCTAACCAAGAGAGTTTTACTTAAGTTGAGGACAACCCAGAGGGCTATGTAACCAAAAATGGTAGGGGTAACATAAGAGATAGAAAGCGTGCAGAGTGGGTCAGAGAAATAACTCAAGTTACGACATTCTAGTGGAAATTAAGAAGAAGAAATGGACATGGGCAGGACATGTAGTGCGAAGAGAGGATAACCGATGGTCGCTGAGGGTAACAAACTGGATTCCAAGGGAGGGAAAGCGTAGCAGGGGGCGGCAGAAAGTTAGGTGGGCGGATGTGATTAAGAAGTTCGCAGGGGTCAAGTGAATGCAGCTAGCACAGAACCGGGTTAAGTGGAGAAATATGGGAGAGGCCTTCGCCCTGCAGTGGGTATAATCAGGCTGATGGTGATGATGATGATGAATTATCTCGGCTTTTCCTGATTTATCTTGGTTTGTCAAGGATTATCACTAGCCCCTCGGCTTCCCAAGACAGACAGCACTGTATACGATGCGCACAACGTTTATTTAGCGAGCACCGTTGTTTTACGAACGCCGGTCTACGAACTACGAGCTAGGAACGCCGAACTACTCTGTCATGGGCACGGTTGCGCTCCTTTTCTCTCTCTCTCGCTTGATACACCCCAGTAGAACAATACCCTCTTCTTCTAGGCGGGGTTGGTAGAACGCTTAAGCTACGCCTGTTCGAACCCGACCGCGGCGGCTGCGTTTCGATGGAGGCGAAACGATGAGGCGTCCTTGTGCTGTGCAATGTCAGCGCACGTTAAAGATCCTCAGGTGGCCGAAATTACTTCGTAGCCCTCCATTACGACTCCTCTTTCTCTCTTTAACCTTTCACTCCCACCTTCCTCCCTTCCCTTACGGCGCGGTTGTGGTGTCCACAGAAAAAAAATTGGCACCTATTGCAACAGGCAGCGTCTGTCATTAACCCTTCAAGCAGTCTGTGATTACAAAAGACGTATTGTCTACACATGCATTGGCTACTCGAGCAAAATTAATGATTCTCAAATATTCATAACTCTCGTCGCTTTCAAAGAAACTCCCCGTAATATGCGAGGAAAACACCTACCACCTGCTTGGAGATGCTGACTATCCCCTCAGGCCATCCCTTCTGACACCATTCAGAGATTATAGGGCATTGCCGAAGGCCCACAAAGATTTCAACAGGAAATTATCGGCCACAAGGGTGCTGATAGAAAACAGTTTTAGCAACCTAAAAAAAAAAAGGTTCGGACAGCTGATCTACCTTGAGCAGCAGTCTGTTGAATGGTTGAACACATTTACTATTGCCTGCTGCACACTGCATAACTTGTGCATCGAATGTGGAGACTTGGAGCCCGATGAACCGGACGATGCTGCGACAATACAAGACGTCCAGTGGCGGCAAGTATGCGCCGATAACTGAGAGAGAACTGATGAAGGAGCACTGCTGCGAAGACTAGGAGAAGTAAAGAGGAGCAAGGTATTACTAGAAACAGTAATAAACTAATGATATTTTGAAATTGCTTTGTGTGTGAATAAATGAATTCAATTAAATGATTCTTTGTTCTCACATACAGTTTGTTTTTAGAGCGAAAGCCTTTAATGCTCATACTGTCGGGGACAGTGTGTCCCGCTTTTGCGGCGGCTGTCGCGGGGCATTCCTTGGCGCGTGTTCAAGTGCGGGATTGCAGATGGCAGGAACTCTATACAAAGATGAGACTTCTGGAGGAAAGGAGCTGTATCTGTCACACTTTCTATAATAAGTGTACGTTTGGAAGGTACGCCATCGCTCCTGTCGCGTGACGTTCCTTGGTTCGTGTTCAAATGCGGGATTACTTCTGTAGGAAAGGCGCAGTAGTTCGCGTTTGGATGGTGGTGGTGGTGGTGTTGGTGAAAACATTTATTATAATACGTATAGGTATATACACTAGGTGGGATGCCTAGACAGGCACTCCATTGGCGTTTGCCGCAGCCCGGGCGCGCTGCGTTAAGACCTTTCCCCCAGTTCCCAGTTTCAGGGTTTGAACCTGACCACGGCGGCTGCGTTTCGATGGAGGCTAAACGAAGTGGCGTCCGTGTGCTGTGCGATGTCAGCGCACGTTAAAGATCCCCAGGTGGTCTAAATTACTCCACAGCCCTCCACTACGGCTCCCCTTTCTCTCTATCCACTTTAACTCCCACCTTCATCCCTTCCCTTACGGCGCGGTTCAGGTGTCCACAGAGCAAGTGTGACAGATACTGCGGTTTTCCCTTCCTATAAACCAACCAACCGCTCTGGCACCGGCTTTAACGGCATTCTTTACGCCAGCAGAAATGAAAGCATCCCTGGAGACTGCGTTGATTCCGCCTGCCGCTAGGCCACCTCCTATAGTATCCAACGTTGAACCCAGGGCGGTAGCTGCGGCTGCAGCCCCATAATTCTTCTTAGCTTTAGGAGCATGTGGCACAACTGCAGCTCCGCGGTTGGTAGCTACCGCCTCGCGAGCCGATGGCGCGAATTGGGGCGCCTGTTTTGGCGGCAGATAGGATGACGGCACTCCGGCTGTAGCGCTCCCTCACGGAGGGAGCGGGGGTTAGGCCGCGGTTGGTAGCTACCGCCTCGCGAGTTAACGGTGCGAGTTGGGGCCCCTGTTTTCGCGCAGCTGTGCTTTGCGGTGTGTCAAAGGTCACGCTAAAGGTCAATGGTAGCTACCGCCTCGCTACGCGAAGGGCTGAAAAGTGAAAGTAGTATTGCAAATTTCGCAATAAAAACTCAAATCAGTATATACATTTCCTGGCCCGTAGTGTACATATGTGTAATGTGTTCAAGTTCCGATAGAACAGTGCGGAAAACATGCGTGAAGGCTTCAACTTACCGCGGTTGTCACCTGTGGCTCCTCCGCGAGTGTTCTTAAAAAAAAAAACGGAGCATGAATGATAACTAAAATTTTCAAAGTAAGTATTAAATATGCATAAACATAACATTGTAGCAAAATACTACACTGTCATCTTTATTTGGAGTCAATGTAATCATGGTTACAACATTAGCGGTATAGTCTAAGGTTATGGATGCCTATTGCTGTTCACTCTATTAACCGGTATTGCCCTCTTTTTTTACTGCAAGAGGTTATTCTGCCTATCGATGAAAAAGCATATTGTGAGCCTTCTGTGGACCTTCTTCCATTTGTATATACCATCATCATCGTCCCGCGGCGCCGGCTCCGGCGCGCGCCTAGGTTCGTGATCGGATTAAAACGCTAGACAAGGCTTCGCTGTCCTTGCCGTCACGACCTCGCCGTCTCGAGCTAGCCTTCTTTTACAAGTGGTGGAGGTGAAATTTGATCCCTTTGCTGACTTGGGCCCTGCCTCTGGCTGGAGCTACGTTCCGGTCGCCGTCTGGCAACTGCCACCATCGCTATGTCTACCGACAGTACCCACGAACCGGCCGGACCCTCTACCTCGGCTGCACCACCCCCTTCGACTGTGCCCACACGACAGCGCGATCCGCCGCTGTTCGCTGGTCGTCGCGATGAAGACGTCGATGACTGGCTTGACACCTATGAACGCTGCAGTGCCTACAACCGGTGGGACGATGCTCTGAAATTTCTCAACGTTTCTTTCTACCTTACTGAGGTTGCCAGGAATTGGTTCATCAACCGCGAGCCCCACACAACTGGGTCACCTTCAAACAGCAGTTCCGACAGTACTTCGCCGACCCGGCAGTTCGGACTGAGATCGCGAAGACCAAGCTCGCTTCCCGCCTTCAAGGTCCTGATGAGTCATATGCGTCTTACATAGAGGTCATACTTGCACTATGCCGGCGTATTAGTCCCACCATGGCGGAACCTGAACGAGTACACCATGTCTTGAAAGGAATCAATTATATAGCTTATAACACCCTAGTTGCTCAGAATCCTTCAACTATTGATTCCATTATTACGACCTGCCAACGCATCGACCAGCTGCACTCTTCCCGATTGCAGCCCGCCAACGCTACTGGCCCGACCTATGCTGATCTCGATCTGCGGGCACTTATTCGAGCCATCATCCGCGAGGAGCTCCAGGCCCTCAAGCCTGTCTGTCGACACGAGTGCGACCATTCTTTTGTAACTTCTATTGACGCCGGTCTCCGCAGCATCATCAAAGAAGAGCTGGCAACAATCACCCAGCCTATGGCACCTGACCCTCCTGCACCCCACCCAGTACCGACTTACGAGCACATCGCAGCATCCCCCCCTCCTTTTGTTCCCCGACTGGCACCAACCTACAATCACGTCAATGCAATAGCGACGCCTCAACCTGCACCACCCTATTACGCACCTTGGCGCCCCTCCCGACCAGTTTGTTATTACTGTGGCATTAGAGGACATATATCCCGCGTTTGTCGTCGCCGCCTCCAGAATGAGCGCCGTGGTTACGACACCTTCGAAAGTGACATGCCTTCAACGTCATATTATCAACGCCGGTTTATTCCAAACCCACCTCGAAGATCATCCCCACCTCCAGAATCCTCATCTGAGCCTCGTGGAACCCATGCATCCCGACGCCTCTCCCTATCCCCATACCGCCGCTCAGTTTTCCCTCTCCGACTCGCAACAACTCTCCCTGTCCGCCATCCGGAAAACTAAGCCTCGCAGTTTCCGGACGTCAAATTCCATTCTGCAAACTTACTAAAGGTCCTCCTGATCGCCCGTATAATGTGATTTGTTTTCGGTAAAGGATTACCGGTCGAAGCATTGATTGATACAGGGGCTGCAATTTCTGTCATTCACGCTGGTTTGTGGTACCGTTTGCGAAAAGTGACGACACCGTATGATGGGCCTGAACTCCGTGGAGCCAATGACGTCCCTTTGCGCCTTTTAGCGAAGTGCACCGTCCGAGTTGTTATTGACGGCGTCCGCCATCATGTGCAGTTTGCTGTGCTCTCACCTTGTGCGCATCTGATGATTTTCGGATGGGATTTTTTGTCAACCGCTTCGGCGTTGACAGACAGCGATTTTTCATCTGAAGTTTCTGAACGACATCATCCCTTCGTTGCCGCCGCTGATGCTGTTTTGCCTCCTCAGTGCGAAAAACTGCTTACCTTTGTTTCTGACCACATCACTGACGGGGACGTACTCATCGCACCATCTTATCGTCATCTTGCACGCGGTATCGCCTTCCCGTCTAGTCTTGTGAGGTTCTGCAACGACTCAGCGACAGTAGTGGCCACTAACACTTCACGTGAATTCCTCGTGCTCCCAAAAGGAACTTCTCTGCATTGCATGGTGAATGTTCAACCTTTGTCCTTGATGGTGCTCACCACCCCTCTTGCCTCAGCACCGTGTTTCGACATACGTCTCTCTTTCTGTTCTCACAAAGACCAGATCCTAACCTCACGCCAAACCAACGCCAAGAACTGCTGATATTGCTTCGACACCACCAAGCCATTTTTGATGCCACTTCCCCACCACTGGGACGGACTAGTGTTGCGCACCATCGCATCATTACTGAAGGTAACTCTATCGTTCGCTGACGGCCTTATCGGGTTTCCCTCTCTGAACGAAAACTAATTGAAGAAAATGTAAATGACATTCTCCATCGCAATATTATTTGTCCCTCGACAAGCCCATGGTCCTCCCCAGTAGTGTTAGTTAAAAAAAAGGAGGGCTCGGTACGCTTTTGTGTTGATTACCGCGCACTCAACAAAATTACCCGCAAAGATGTATACCCAATGCCAAGAATTGATGACACCCTTGACTCTCTCCAAGGCGCCGAATATTCTCGACTCTGGACCTCCGCTCAGGTTATTGGCAAATACCTACGCACGAGAACGATAAAGAAAAAAACCGCTTTCGCAACTCCCGATGGCCTTTACGAATTTATTGTTATGCCTTTCGGACTTTGTAACGCACCAGCGACATTTGAAAGAATGATCGATACTGCGTTTCGTGGCCTAAAATGGAGAACCTGTTTATGTTACTTGGATGACATTGTCATCTCGTCAACTTTTAACAACCATCTCACGCGCCTGAATGAGGCCCTCACGTGTCTCGCTTCAGTGGGCCCCCAGCTCAACACCAAGAAGTGCCACTTTGCACAGAAGGAAATTAAAATATTGGGACATCTAGTCCGCCATGACGGCATTCGTCCCGACCCTGAAAAAATCGCGATCTTGGACTTTGCTCGTCCACGACGGACTACAGAATTGCGCAGTTTTCTCGGCCTGGCGTCTTATTTCCGGTGTATTAGAAGGCATTTTGCAACTATTGCTGCTCCACTTCATGGACTACTTAAAGCACGCATCCCTTTCGTGTGGACTGAACAGTGCAACACTGCTTTTAACGACCTAAAGCACGCCCTCACATCAGATCCCGTTCTTGGCCACTTCAGCGACAGCGTTCCAACCATCCTGCACACTGATGCCAGTGGTCTCGGTCTTGGCGCTGTTCTTTTGCAGCGCGATGCAACTTAGCGTGAGAAAGTGATTGCCTTGACCAGTCGGACTATGACTCCAGCTGAGAAAAACTACACCATTACCGAGCAGGAGTGCCTTGCCGTCGTCTGGGCTGTCGAAAAATTTTGCCCTTACCTATACGGTCGGCACTTCACAGTTGTGACCGATCACCATTCTCTATGGCTGGTTATCTTCGCTCAAAAATTTGACAGGCCGACTTGGCCGTTGGATTCTACGCCTGCAAGAATACCATTTCGACGTCACTTATAAATCGGGTCGCAAACACAAAAACGCCGACACTCTTTCTCGCTGTCCACTTTCGCAATCGGCTTGCTGTTTTTCTTCCCAATGCATTTCCACCTATGACCACAGCCGACCATCTCTTCCCCCGACGTATATCACAACAATTTCATTTGACGACTCTGAGAACAAACACGCTCTCCGCTCACAGCAATTAGCCGATGCCTACTGCCGTCCCATCATCGACCGCCTTATTGGCGCTTCGGACCCACCCAATGCTCGGCTTCGCCGACAGCTCCGCAATTTCAAGCTCGAAGATGACATCCTACTCCGTTTCGTGTATTGCCCTGATGGAACTCGCTGGATCCCAGTCGTGCTGCGTGTGCTTCGCCCGTGTATACTGGCGGCTTGGCGTTGACAAAACCTACCACCGCGTGAAAAAACGATTCTTTTGGCCTGACCTATCTTCCAGCATTGCCAAATATGTCGCATCCTACCCTCTGTGCCAACGTCGCAAACGGCCGACTTCTTCGCCCGCTGGCCTTCTACAACCTGTTCCCTGTCGCGCCACGCCATTCGACATAGTCGGCATCGACTTATATGCGATCCGGGATCGACGCGAGATCCCGATCTGCTATTGGAACAGAATTCGCACTCCCGTTCTGCCATTGGAATAGAATTGCTCTGACCGAAGCAGTAAAACCTTCTCCGGATCTGTCATTGGAATTTAACGTCAAGGAGAAAAAAAATGAACACGCATTACACTACACGAGATACGTGTGCTTGACGTATAGGGCACGTCACCCATGTGTCACGTAATTTCGCACCAACGACCTGCAAAAAAATATTCTCCCTGTTTTCAGGTCTCCATTTCCTAAATGAAACAGACAATTTTCGGCTCGAATAATACATGCACATGCCCTGACAAGCAAACGTTTGGTTTCTCGAGGAGTGCGCATAACAGGATACTCACCGTTAGAGCGACAACCCAGGCGGTATATCCGTATAGTTCTAGCATCTCGGCACGCAGCATTTCATATAACGGTACTCGTTGGACTAGTTGGTTCGATTCCATGCTTTAGGGACTCATCACACAAAGACGAAGCACGAGAGCAAGGACGACAAGGCGAAGCCATGATCAGCGCTTCGTTCTTTCGTCCTTCTTGTTCTTGTGCTGCGTCTTTGTGCACCGAGTCCTGCAAGCATTTCATATGGCGCAGTTGAGGGGACCCAGCCACACGTCACGAAATACCCGTGTCAGCCGCAATGGCATCGGCCTGTCTAAAAGTCTGAAGTTCCATCCATCGTCTGCGCGCAGCGCGCGCCTCAGGCATACAGAAACATAATTACGTAAAGAGCGGACACTCGAACCGTTTCGCGGCCGAGCGAGTAAGGGTCTGGCCACCCGCGAGGCGCCGCAGCAATGTGCGCTGCCACTTCACCTCAAAGGTAGACAGCTTATCATACATACATCGGGTTGCATGTAAGCTTCCCCTTTCCTTACCTTTTCCATATAAACGTTGTTGCTGTGCCGGTCATGTGCCGCCGGGTACGTCCACCTCATCGCGCTTTTAGATGTGTCGCTTAGTTTTGCCGGTAACTTGTTTCCTTTTGCCTGCAAAATTATTTTGGTGCCTCTTGAGCAAAGAATGCTTTAAGTAAGTCGTTTGTTTCGCTGCGTGAGCATATCTTCCACATGTAACATACAATACAATTCATGACGCCCTTTTAGTGTGTCGTGTGTAGTTACTGTTTCTTTTTGGATCGTTTGTCTCAAGAACATGTGCTTCCTTTCATTGCGTAAATTTCTAAAGTAGCCCGTAACGCCTATAAGGTTTAAAATATCGGTGGTTCACATGTATCAAGGCACAAACGTTTGTTCGGCACTACAAGAACAGTGTGTTGCGTATTTGAGATCGTCTTGTGAATGATGTTTACTTCGCTGTATTTGCACAATGCATGTGCATTTGCCTGTTCGTAAGCACCGTGTTTACATGCTGACTTCCTTGCCATGGCTAAAGCATCCTCGTTGTGGTCTGAAAAGCGCTGCTGCCTATTCGTGGCCTGCATTTTTGAGAACATCTACTGCTGTTAGTCGCATACATTGGGCTCCCTTCCATGCCTTTGTGATATGGGCAGAGAGGGCAGTTTTGATCGCGATCAGGAGTCTAAAGTATTGTGATACTAGTATGTATTCAGTGTGTTGTGTTTACGTGTTTGAACAGCATATATTTCTAAAGGCTGAAGTATAGAAATTCCGCATGGGCCTGCATTTTTTCCCTATTACTTGTGCATAGCCGTTCACAACTCTTTTTGTGTTGCTTTCACGGGTGATGTTTTAGAGGAAAAACAAGCAGCGGGTAAGCGCAACTTTTCTTTTCTTCTTGACACTGTGCAGCGTGCTTTATCATGCCTTCTTTCTTATTGCTTTTTGTGATTTTTTGCATTTTATAAAGTGTGTGATCCAGTATTCGTTTTGTGCAATTCAATATAAAAACAACAGAAATAAACCTTTTGTCTGGAACCCATGCCTCATGTTTTCAACTGAGAAAACCGGCTAAATGACATAAAAACATACAATACGAACATCTTCGATTCCAACCTGCACGAACAAAGTAAGCTGCGCTTAGGTTCTTCGAGAACCTTGGCGGTGTTTCCAGTAAAAAGGCTGCGATCCGCGATATTACGTCTGTATGCATGGCATCGTTAAAGACCTTACGCGCCACTACAGGCGTTATAGTTGTAAAGTTTAACAGCCAAAGGTAAATCAGACTCGAAAACTTTGCTATCGGAAGCAAAACCGAAACAGAGCAAAAGCAAGCGCCTAAAATCTCGGAGGACGTAATTAGTGGTCTGACCAGCCGCTCGGGGCACTGGCGGCAGTGCAGTCGCTCGGTCGCTGGGTCATGGAAGTGTCCGCTCTTTATGTAAGTATGTTTCTCTATGCCTCAGGTTCCTAGCGCAGGCGTCGCGTAGCAAAGGCATTCCTCCAGAGCGGAGTGAAACCGCAACCGAAACCAGCTACCGCCTACCGCGCTTGCCGTGTCACGTGACGCTAATTTCCCAGGATTCTTTCCGTTATATTTTTTATAACTAGGCTTCACCCCTTCCCCGCGGCACTACATCCTAGTTTTTTCCTTCCTCCATGAATGTAAAGACGCTCTGAGGCGTTTGTTTGTTTGTTTGTTTGTTTTGCGCTTTCAGTTTTGTACCACGTAACGTTGTTTCTGGTGGCTGTCGAAACACCTGGTTGTCTCACCTATCGTCAAGTGCGGATGGACGCGAACGAACGTCCGCTTCGTAACCATTAAGGGGCAGACGCCATTTAGATGGCATTTTTGCCACTCTAACTTTGGATCGCTAATAATTCGCTTGAATTAAAGAGCGAAGAAGCAAATGTACCGTTGCTTCTTTTCAATATTCGTAATAATATAATAGGTTTCTTTATCATTGGAAGATTCAGTGCAGAGAGCATACAATCCCAAACCATCTCGACGCACTGCGCACGGTATATAGCTTCGACAAGAAAAATGAACAGAAATACGCAATACAATAAGAGCCTCAAAGCGATCATATTATCAAAAGAACATGGGAGTTTTGAAACCCGGACTGGTCCAGAATAAACAAACGAAATATAAGGAACAAAATATTTATATTACCAGAAATGACCGTTGAAGACGTTTTAAAAAATTGGGGGAGGAAGCATCGAAGGCAAGTAACAGTGCAATGGACCGACACCGAGTCAGCCAATTCGCACGGAAAACGTAATGACAATCAAGCGACTCTGACCATGACGATAGTATGAGATTTAGCATCCTATATGAAGCGCGATGTGTGCCCTAAATTAGTTTGCAATAATGAAGCCTATAGGATTAACTTCTTCCTTTTCCATATTTCAACTGTTTGTTTTCATTAAAATGAGTTGATGCCGACCAACCTTCTCGAACTGCAAAACTACTCTGTTCGTTTTATACCCCCTTGTAATCAGCATTTCCTTCTCCTTGAATATGCTGGACTTCACACCTATTTGGCGGTTTTTATTACACTGCCAACGGCTAACACGGTGACCTCTTCCTACGCTAGCTTTCCCGATGATTTTTCTCACGTTTAGGAAGCACACCCCAGTAGCAGCACCCTCGTACTGCACTCATCCGTCCCCAAAACAAAAGATAGCCTCGGTTTCATTTACTCGATACATATCATACGGGCTATCATTGTGCTGCAGCATCAAGGTAAATGTAGAGCCCACAATGATTGAGATTCCATGCAAGTCATCAACATTTCTTCAAATTTTGTGATCTTCGCCCCGATCCTATTCCGCCATTTCTGAAAAATAAGCCGGACGGCAAGTGCTGCTGCCCAAGCTCATCATTCTACAGATTTAACCAAAGACGTGTGTTGACATCCGTCTGTGTACTATTTTTACAACTTTGCAATGGGGGATTGACCTAAATGGCACCGAAGACAGAAATTGACTAGTTAAATAGGTATTTGTAAGATAGGCGTACGCATTCTCCTAACAACACCAAGGTACCCCCCCCCCCCCCCCCCCTTTCAGGAAAAGAAAAAGAAAAGCCAACCTTACGGGCAGCTACAATGTACTGTGGTGAAGCTAAGACACTTATGTGGCAAAGTCCTACTGTCTCCTGACTGTATACAGCTACGTAATATTTCGAAAGAGGCCTTTCTATGAAGTCAACAAATGGTAATACACAAAACTGCCTTGTTAGTTATAATGTGATCAACTGAAGGCTGCTCGGGATAGGCGTTACGTCGCAATCTTAGCTCATAACGCGCTGAACTAGAGCTCTTCGAATTCTGAATTTATTCGGATATTTATTTGCTTTTTATTTAATTCTTATTTTGCCGTGGGCGAAAAAACTCACACGCATCGCTTTCTGGACCTACGAAAACGGCTATGATGCCACAATACGACCATAAGCAACAAGCAGTGCCTTGGCACGCCCTATTCTGGGCTGCTGGCAGCCTCCAAACCTCTTTTTTGGCACGCTGGGCTGCTACAAATGTGCTGCCGCATTCTAAACTATCAGAACCACGCATGTATAGCTAACAGTGTGCCGACTAAATGCCCGCTTGTCGTTTTATATAACGCAAGCATTCAAGCGCCCGTCAGGGTATCTTCCGCTACTTTTCGCGCTTGCTTCCTATTATAAGTAAGGAGATAGAAAAAAACCAAACCAATGAAGGAAGGACCAGCCGCAGAGTTTTAAAAATGCATGTTCGAAGCGTGAGTAAGCGTGAGTAATTCCAAAAATAAAAACCAAGATGATAATAAATACAGAATTCGAAAAATGTTCAGTTCTGTGCATTATGACCGAAGAGTTTGAGTGGACGTGTGTACCGATCAGACTGCACTTGGAATAATTAATAAACTCTCAAGGTGTTTTTGTGTCTCTTTGTTCGTGTGTGTCTTTGATGTTCGTTGTCTTCGAAAAGCCTGTTTTGAAATAGTTAGCTGTAAACAGTCAGCAGCCAGTAGCACCCTTTCGCAATGTGTAAACATGACATCTCTAAAAGTATCTTTGCCACAGGTTCGTCTAGGATTCGCCACAAAACCCTAAAATTCCTTGTAAATTTAGCGTTTCTGCGTTACACTCGTGTTGTTAGAAGAATAGGGTATACATACGTAATAAAAATGCGACCGACAAATAGACAATGCGACACTTCGCATGAGCTTCACGCGGGCATTCCCGTACATAACTGTTTGACATCGCGAACAGAAACAGCTCGAAATTCGAGAGCGAAAATATTTCTCTAGATGACAACCCAGGCGGAAAAAAGCTTACTCCATGTTCCCCATGGTGTCAGCCACTGTAGCGACGGCTGGTGGACAGCGCTTAAATGCGAGCATTGTTTACAGTTCCAGTTTTGAGACGGCTGAATGGCTTCTAAACACAGCGAGAAGCATACGAAAGTAATTCTGTCTCTCTATCACATCATTGACACATGCAAGGAAAATATGTAACATTTCCCAAAGTATAACAAACAAGGTAATCCTCCATAAAGAGATAACCGAAGATTTTCCGCCCTTTATCTGAATGCATCTATTCGAAAGCATAGCTAATGAGAAGTATATTTCATACAAGATAATTGATTATTGAAAATAGCGCAATTAAACTCTTCAGGCTTTTTGATTTACCCCCAATTCAAAGGCTGCAATTAGGTTGTTCTGATTCTTCTCCGATTTGCCCTCTTACGTGCGCGGTGTATTGCAAACTATAAATTCATTAAACTGCACTCAATTCTTCTTGTTATCGCTGGCAAAGATCATCGGGGACACAAGTTAAGCCTTCAAAGAGGACAAGGCAGCTAATATTTGAGCAAAACCTGATTATTGGACTTCACTCCACACCACGATAAATTAAAATTCGTCAAAATCTGAGCTCATCCCGTGGAGTAGATGTTTTTAAAATGAATGTTTTGTTATTATTTGGAAAGCATCTTCCTGGTCCGGCATCCGTTGCCGATGACGTCACAACGACCATATCATCTACATGTCATCTACTATACGCGGTGTCGGCTGCTCTCTTGCATATATGCCGTGCATGGTGGTCGCTGAGCGCTAGCTATTTTTATTTTGCAAAAAGATATTACTTCCATATTCTCTTTTTTTTTCTTTGAGATGCATTCACTACAGTATGCGAGCTTAGTGGTCCCCGAATTTGGTTTGGGCTTCCGTCTAGACATTCTCTAGGAGGCCGAAATCAATGGGATTATGCTGTATTATTTAATCTTACAATCAGAAACATATTATTCGTACATGATGAGAGTTAGCTCGTTCTAGCAACAAGCCCTCCCACATATAAAAGGGTACATGTCCAACGTTTCCTTCCGCCGTGTGCACCGTGAAAAGGGAGAGGGGTTAGCGTTGTGTTGCTGATTTCTACTCCTCGTCGCTTTTTCGGCCCAGAAACTAAGAGGAAAACCTGAACAAGCATACGTTTACGCTAAAGCAAACCTTGTGACATTGCAGGAGCAGACAAAACTTTTGAACGAAGAGTTACCTCTTGACTTGCTGCTATATACGTATGCTAGTCAAAGTTATTTATTTTCGGCTGGTAAAGCCTTCTATGTTCAGTCTGGCCACGGTCAGCGCATGAAAGTAAGCGCCGCCGCCGCTTCAGTTTGCTCATCGCAAAACCCAAAGCGATTGGAATGCACTTCACTTCTCGCACCGAACAAGAGCCTCCCAACCGCCGCCGTCACCGTCTCGCCTCCCCCGGAGCCGCGCGCTCGCGACTGCGGCCGACTCCCGAACCTAACCGTGCGTTTTTCTAGAGCTTGTCCAGAAACGAATGACTCGTAAGTGCTTCATCGCAAATATACGCCACTAGTAATTAGTGTGTGAGCCCTAATCTCCCGCAGAAATGCGCCGATTCGCGGATTATACGACTGCGCCCCCAGCTTGTCGACATACCTTAGCCTTACTATATAAGGGTATGACTAGATATATCCTGCTCTTTCGCACGGCATAAAATGCAAGCTGAGCTAGCAATACCAAAATTGCAAATTATTTTCACACCAGTTGCACCTTTATTTGTTTACAAACTAAAACAATGCTGCAAGAAGCGCCGAGTATGCTACGTCCCCTGCCTGCGCTGAGTTCCCCACACGCGGCGGCGACAGCTGCCGGCTGCGCTCACCAAACAGCGTCACATCGACGCTTCCCGCGCAATGTACACGTGCTTTGTGATGTAAGCAGTCGTCTGTTTGAGGTCACTACTTCCAGAACTACACTCGATGACCACATGCAACCGCTAAAGCTTGTGAACGCGCTCTCCGTAATCGCCGAAACTATATACCCGAACCCCGCGTACAGGCCTACTCGTCGCTGAATGGGGCGGCCCTTCGGCTGCGACTAACATTGCTGGCCAAGGTCATTGCTTATGAGAAGGTGAATATATAAGGTATAGTTGCTTGTTTTCCGTTTTCTAACACGGCTAAGCTACAGACAAGGGCAGCTGTTAAGGCCGTTAGCTCATCGGATGTCAAGTACTCGCTCTGTGTCCGATCTGAACAAAATAGATCGGGCGACTCTCCACTGCAGTTCCGTCGGCGTCGCGGGGCCGAAAACCTCACACTACGGTGATAGGCTACCGTTGGTCGGGCTGACGTTATCGCCGGTGTAATGCGACAGATCAGTAGGTCGATAAGCTAAGGAACTTCACCACGAAGCCACATTACTGTGACCATGCCTCATTCCGAAGAAAACAAACATTACTCTATATCGCTTGTGTGCAGAAACATCTTATCACGCACTTCTATACGAGGGATGACCACTGTGTCAATCGTGCACAAAAGAAGAAACCTACCCTTTGATATTGCTGCCCGCATTACAGACGACGTTCCGTCGCCTATTCTTTTGTGAAACCTCATGAGCATTTCAAAGTGGCGGTCGCTCCCTGTGGAGGAGTTTCCCGTTTTCGATTACTATCGTGTTTTGTTTTTTTTTTGCTATATGCGCCGGGCGCAAGGCACTAAATCTATACTAGTAGAATCACAGACTTGTGTGTTGTTACGTGGCGACAAGCAAAAAGACGGCACAACATGGCGATAGGGTGAAGGATGATTTAATGGCTGGCTTAGCCCGAGGGCTCCTCTCGCGCCACTGCATATATATATCTTCTTCTTCGCAATAGTTCCCGGAGCCACCGAGCGATCGTCAAAATCAGTTCGTTGAAGTCGGGGTTGATGTGACGGTGAGGATGTTGAAGAAAAGATAGAAGAGAATGATGGCTTGCCACCACGATGACAATGACCACGATAATGCTTGGGTGATCCGTCTCCCCTGGAGCTCTTCAACCATCCACCACCAAGCATCCATGGGACCGATGGCTGGGCGAGGGTTTCGTGTTCATGTCATTCTGTTCCTTCGGGTCTTTACTATGGTCTCGGATCTGTTTCGTTCGTCTGTGCGCCCTATCTTCAGGTCCGGGCTGGGGGCGGGGCGGCGGTAGTTGCGGCTGGTCGGGTCTGGGCAGGAAGGGCTGGGGCGAAGCTGCGTTACGATATCCTAGGGCTCTCGGTCGATGGTCCCGGCGTTAGATGGCGTCAATGCTCCAAGGCGAGGGTGAGGATTACGTACATCGCACCTCCAACCAAAATATTACGTGGCGACAAGCAAGAAGATGGCACGACATGGAGATAGGGTGAAGGATTATTTAATGGCTGGCCTAGCGCGAGGGCTCCTCTTGCACCAGTGCATCTCTTCTTTTTCGCATTTATATTATTCACAGAAGTATAAAACGGATATACATGGAACGACCGTGTCAATGCCGCGAGATACCGTTCCTCAATGTAGGGTCCTCTGAGCAGCGTCACCTTGTGATAGATAGCGGATATATTGTAAAAATGAATAAGAGCGTATTTAAGGCCTTCCGTACCGATTGCTTCAATAGCGCAATTTGTTAGGAAAGGATTCAGACCTTATACAAGCATGGGAATCAAATGCGATGTTAAAATGGCTGCCATAGAAAGGGCATGTGCTTTAAAGCGTAAATAAAAACTACAAGAAAGGGAACTGCAGACAGAGCTTGATTTTGTGCTCAGTATGGAAGGTGTCAAGCCTGGTTTGTACAGACAAGAAATAAAAAAGAATAAAACTATGCTGGAACTTATAGATGAAACGAAGTATTGGGGAGCAGTGATAAGGGCTCGCAGTGAAAGATATTGGCTTGGGGAAACACCCATAAAAAGGGCGCTTCGCGATGAAAAACGGTATGCAGTTTCAAAAGAGATAAAGGAATTTTGTTACCACCATGAAGTACCTTCTAACCGTGAGAAGATCGAACTGGCATTTTCGGAACATTATCGAGATTTGTTCAGCCTTAAACTCCTAATGTTAAGCAGTACAAAACAGAATTCCTACCACTAATACCTAGAATGGAGGATGAACTGGCGCACGCACTTGAAGACGACATAACCGCTGCAGGGATCGAAGCTGCAATGCAAGAGCTGGGTTTAAACAACTCGCCCGGGCCGAATGGTCTTGGGGCAGCACTTTACAAGGCTTTTAAATCGGAAATGGCAGTAGTGTTGTAACGAGTAATAGCTGAGTGTTATGGAAGCTGCAATACAAGAGCTGGGTTTAAACAACTCGCCTGGGCCGAATGGTCTTGGGGCAGCTCTTTACAAGGCTTTTAAATCGAAAATGGCAATAGTGTTGTAACGAGTAATAGCTGAATGTTATGAAAGAAGTTTAATTCCTCCTTCTTTCCGAACCTCCCTCGCGGTATTAATCCTGAAAACGGATGACCCGACGAAGTTACAGTGAGTATAGAATCTTACCGCCCAATCATAATCATCATCATCATCATCATCAGCCTGGCTATACCCACTGCAGGGCGAAGGCCTCTCCCATATTTCTCCACATAACCCGGTTCTGTGCTACCTGCATCCACTTGACCCCTGCGAACTTGTTAATCTCATCCACCCACCTAACTTTCTGCCGCCCCCTGCTACGCTTTCCTTCCCTTGGAATCCAGTTTGTTACCCTCAGCGACCATCGGTTATCCTCTCTTCGCACTACATGTCCTGCCCATGTCCATTTCTTCTTCTTAATTTCCACTAGAATGTCGGTAACTCGAGTTATTTCTCTGGCCTACTCTTCACGCTTCCTATCTCTTAATGTTACCCCTACCATTTTTTGTCCCATGGCCCTCTGGGTTGTCTTCAACTTAAGTAGAACTTTCTTAGTTAGCCTCCACGTTTCAGCCTCCACGTTTAATAAGTTTAAAGTGGAAGTGTTAGGTGGAAGACTACAAAGTGTAATTAAAATCCTTGTTGGCCCACATAAGACCTGTGGTATAAAAGAAAGAACGATTTTTACAAACGTACACATAGCTAGAAGTGTTCTTCAGTGTTGCGATGCAACGTAGAGTCATGTCGCCATGATGCAACTAGACCGGCATAAAGCGTTCGATAAAGTTGCACATGAAATCTTATTCGTGCTTTAATAACATGTAAATGTAGGACGTGTAATCACTGACTGAGTGAAAATGATGTATAGTGGCTGTACATCCAGGTTCAAAGTACCTGAGTTATAGTATTCCAGTATTGTCGTCAGTGAAACAAGGTTGTCCTCTTTCTCCACTTCTTTTCGCACTATACCTGGAGCCATTTTGTCTAAGGCTGCTTACAATGTAAAATATTAGATGTTACACTTTTTGTGATAAAGAAGTACGTGTGTTGGCATATGCAGACAATATAGCAGTGTTCTGTAGCGACCAGGAAAGCCTGCAAGAAGTGGTAAAAGAGGCCGTAAATTTGTGTAATGCGAGCAGCTATGCAATAAGCTGACCAAAGTGTTTTGGATTTTGGCATGGAAGCTGGCAAATCACGCCGGAACTGTTTTGCAGAATTAAGTGGGTTGACACGCCAGGAAAGTACCTTGGCGTGCCACTAGCCCACTAAAAAGAGAGCAAAAAATATTGGTCTGACGAAGCAGAGCGCATTAAGGCTAAGACTAACAAGTGGGGAGGTCATGCCTTTTCGATGTTTGTAAGAGCGACTGTTTGCAATATTTTTTAATAGCGAAGATATTTTATGTTCTCCAGGTATTAGCTTTGCCCAGGATTTCCGTGCATACGTTGCATAGAGTGTTCGCAACGTTTATTTGGGCGTCAACGTGGGAGCGCTCCAGCCGATGTAATCTGTTCAACAGAGTGCGAATCGGTGGTCTGGGATTGTCGTATTTATTGCTGAGACAGATAGTGGCTAGATTCGTTTTCTTGCGGCAACAAAATGATTTTCTTCAAACTGTAGTTCAGATACGATTGTCGACATCATTGCCTGATTATGTAGTGCCGCCTTTGTCTGCCGGCGGAGTAGGTCAAGTGTTTTTTGTTTTTTTTTTGCAAGACGTTTGTTCAGGTGTGCGAATCCTCAGGCCGAGATTTTTGAATGAGTAGCTGGCTGTTGTCGCGAAGAAAATGTTGTACAGAGATCTGCTGGACGTGTTTTTGCCAGTGCTCGTTTATCGCAGTCGATATCTTTTGAATCCAGAACGCGACGTGCTGAAAAGAAGAAAAAAAAAAGCCCTCAGTGCACTCGTTCTTTCTTCAATTGCACACTGGCACATTTATTTATTTATTTATTTATTTATTTATTTATTTATTTATTTATTTATTTATTTATTTATTTATTTATTTAATCTATTTATTTATTGCGCTGAGTTTGCCACACGGCATAAAATGTGGTGGTAGAGTCACAGGGATGTGTTGAGTGCAACCATGTTGAAGAAGTCGCATAAACTGCGTGAATCAATGTTGTTTGTTATCAATATATGGAAATTACAGTCATTAGTCGGAAAAAGTCCAGCTTTTTGTAGAATGGTATAGCGCATATGCGAAGTTCCTGGGCATGTCCATATTAGATGCCAGACAGTGGTGTCGCAAGCGGGTTCTTCGCAGTGTGGGCATTTGTCGGGAACTGGAATTGTAGGACTTTGCCACTGGTGTCGAACGGCGGGTGTAAGGGCCACTCCGACTCTCAGGCACACTTCCGGCACTACTGGCACACTTACGGCGAAGCCATGGTTGCAGAGCAAAGGTCGTTTTGTGCCGTGGTCGGTTGATTGTGTTATATGTAAAAAGGTGGAAACAATTGAATATATCTTTCTAGACTGTCACGATGCTGGTTTATCTTGGGATGTCTTGAAACACACCCTGAAAAAAGAGTTACCTTTGACGCCTTTTGGAATACGTTTCCTAATGCGCAGGACCAGGTGAAGTCCCTTGCGACCTGTTAATATTGCTCTGCATGAACAGGGTTTGGCGCATGCGAATGGATGTAAGAAAGTATTATTGTGCATCCTGATCATCAGTATTTCATTGAAAGCATCATCTACACACAGGAAGCATCCTCAACCTGAGTGGCTGCCAGTCCTCGAAAAATTAAAAAAATTTAATCCATTCTATCATCGTGCTGTAGCCAGAAAGTGATTGTTGCTTTTATTGTCATGTAAATGTATTTTGTGTTTGTTTGTGCTGCCATGACGGTAATAAAGAAAAAAAATGCTTCAATATCGCAATGAAATGACACTACTTGGCGCTCAGCGAATATAAAACATGTGTTCAAATCCTCTAAGTGTAGCTTTTTTCAGACTTTTTTTATTAAATGCAACGTTAAAATAGGCTAGCAAAATCTTTCTCGGGGGCTGTTCCCCTTTAGGTTGGATCATGTGATGTTTTCATTCTTAATAGCCACAAGAACCAGCCGTGAACAGAGCCATGAGATAACGGCATGACAACGGTAACACTATTCAACTAGCTTAACCGTAATCATTCCTTACCTTCTGTGAGTGTATGTTACCTTTAGGTTGCGTTTAGAGGCAGCTTTCGGTAACGATCGCCGTTTAATCCGTTGCAGTGTTGCAGTGAGGAGAAAGAAGCTGCGGGACCCTACCGTTGAGGAGACGGAATTACGCGTCAATGCCCCTATAAGGGTACGACACGATTGCGTAGGATATCAGCCCACGTATAAAACCCCCTTTATCCAAGCACTATGAATTTGCCTGCGTGGCCTAGGGGTAACGTAAGCGCAAGGGTCTGACTCTGATAAAACCCTCCTATACGAAAAGAGAGGCCCGAGTTGGCAGCTCCTGCACAACGTAACGTCAGGTAACCGTATATGTTCAGTTAGTGCGTGGCCATGTGATTTGCTAGCTACCAACCGCCAGCACCATGCTCCTATTGAGAAAGCAATAATCGACACCCAAAGCGAGACTTCGGGTGGCCACCCCTACGCCGTGAACAGGCGCAGCTGCGGTCTCCTTATTAGTGCAATGTGCTACATTATTATGGACACTTAATATCATCCTTTATGGACATGTCGCGAGTAAGCTACCAGCCCACATATAAAGTCACGCTTCAAACAAGCTGTATAGACGTGCCTGCGTATCGTAGGAGTAACGAGAATGCACACGGTTCTGTCAGGATGATTCTGATATCACCCTCCCATATGAAAGGAGTGACCCTAGTTGACAGCTCCTGCCTGTGGCATAAGGGTAACGTGAATTCAAATGTCATGACAGGCTGATTTTTTTTTTTTTTTTTTTACGAGGAGACCGTAGCTACGCCTCTTCACGGCGTAGCTTCGGCCACCCGAGGTCTCGCTTTGGCTGTCGTAGTGTTGTTTTCGCAATAAAATCAACCTGCCAGGACATTTAAATTCACGGTACTCCTATGCCACGGGCAGGAGCTGCCAACTCTGGTCGCGCCTCTTATATTGGAGGGTTGATATTAGAATCAGCCTGCCGGAACCGTTTGCATTCTCGTTACCCTTACCACACGCAGACACGTCCACACGGCTAGGTTGAAGCGTGACTTTATATGTGGGCTGGTAGCTAACGCTCTCGCGTCATATACTTAAAGGATGAGCTTAAGTGTCCCCAAAAGTTAGTTGTGATTTAACTCTGGTTAATCCTCCTTCCCTCCCCTTTTTCCTTTTCCTCTCCTTCCTCTTCCGCTTCTTCTTCCTCTTCCTCTTCTGCTCCTCCTCCTCAACTGTTCAAGATCAAGCGTGGCCTCAGCCGGGACCACGCGACGGCTCGAAACCTGGCGCTGTATTGCTGTCACAATAATAATGCAGCACCTTGCACTGACGGGGCGTGATAGAATAATGTAGCAGGCAAAAGAAACTTCCGCCGTTGCGTTCGCAATCCAACTAGGGTTAACCAGTGGTAAGCCAGAACTAGTTTTATTTTTCGCTCATTATGGCAAGATCGGTCGCCGATATCGGATTTTCAGTTAACGCGGCCGTTTGACGCTCTCGCGAAAATTTTCTGTTTTTCATTCGACTTATGTGTGTCTCTTTATTTGGCGTATTGGTAAAGTACCCAGTGAAAGAAAGAAATCACAGGTTTAACGTGGCTAAACCTAGTACGACGCGCGAAAGCACTAGTTTGGCTTAGTTTATCTTGGTAGATGGCACATGTGAACGAGGTTGTCACATTATTCTCACCATTACCTGCCACAAGCACGCTCTTGAGGAGGATTGTGATATAAGCCGCCCAAGTCGCCAGGAGCGACACAGATATAGATGCAAAGCTCTGCATTTGCCACTCCGTAAGAACGCGCCTGCGTGGTCTAGGGGCAGCCTGTCTAACTAGAAATCCAAGTGTACTCGAAGACTGGTTTCCAATCTCCCCCCCCCCCCCCCCCCCCTCCCCTTCCTTTCTTAATAGCGAAGCCCGAGTTGGAAACGGTTGTGAGTCCAATGACGCAACGAATGGTGAGCTGGTTCAACCGCGTGAAGCGGTGAAAAATT
>JAJIZL010124304.1:163776-178203 GCA_023969395.1 Amblyomma maculatum | reverse complement strand
AACAGCCGTCAAGCAAAATGGCTGCCACTACGCTGAGCAAGAAAATGGAGAGGGTGGTGAAGAGAGTGGGGATGATATCACAAGATTCGCTACAGGGTAAGTATATTAACTATCTAAACTAGGAAAGCTGACGCATTTTTTCAATCAATGTCGAGAACCGAAAAGCACCCTTCAGATAAGCCCCCATCATCCGAAGACCTAGCAGCACCTTGCTTGATGCGTAACTTGGTTGAGCACGATTAACGATCCACTTTCTATGAGCAGAAAATAATGGGCTGCAAAATAATAAAGCATGCGACAAAATCCTCTTCAAAGACGACCGCATGAAACGGTTTTTCAACGCTGGTGATGCATTCGCAATGACAACTCACTATTTCTGCGAGATTCAGCGCGCCACTAGCAGTCTGGAAGTATTTTGTGCTGAAGACGAAAGGTGGCCCCGACAGCTGGTTTCCCGGCGGAAGGTTCGGCGACATAATTTCCTAGTCAATGAAGAGAAGAATATCAATCAATCAATCAATCAATCAAACAATCAATCAATCAATCAATCAATCGATCAATCGATCAATATTTCATGTGCGCAGGAACAACCATGTGGTATTCGTGCTGCAGCACAAATTAAAAAAAAAAGAAAAAAGAAAATGCACACAAATTTTACACACACAGATAGAACACAAAATAAGAAATAAATAACAAATGAAATGAAACTGCAGTGAAAAGTGTCACGGAAAGAAAGAAATCAATGATAACATGCCTTATATAACAGTCAGAGAATTGTTGAGCCCATCCCGAAAGAAAAAAACAACAACAAATACCTGACATTGATTATAGTAATATAGAAATATACATAAAATAAAGAACCATTCCAGGCGCAACAAGTGCGTGGTACTTAAACCACAGGCTAGAAATACAGGAAAATACAATAAAGAAATGGAAATGAACGCGGGTCAGTAAGATTCGAATATAAAGTTTAAAGTTAAAATATATATTAGAAATGGATAAAAAGCAGTTCAAGATACAGACAGCATTGAACAGGAGAAAAAGCAAAAAGCGAAGTGAAAAGTGAAAAGGCTAGAAAGTGGGAGTTATATGTGATAAAGTACTATTTAGAATACAACGCTACGAACATCCAATATAAATGAACAGAGCGAGTTTTGGAAGATGTCAGGGTGAGGACAAAAGGGGTTAAATAACCACTGCATTCTGTCCAGAGGGGAATGGGAATGAAGAGACGGAGAAACTTGAAATGGTCTGAATTCCCTCATGCTCTTTCACGGGACGCGCAGTAGGATCTACTCTAAGAGCAGAAGGCACATAATGTGGCCATGAAGAAGTTTGTATAGAAAATTGATATCAACTCTGACACGACGGCAGAGAAGAGAAGGAAGATTCAGTTGGGTGCTCCTGGTGGATCGAGAGGAGGAAGTTGCGCAAAGAAAGCGATATCGAAATATCTGTAATTTTTTTTTGTACTCTGTCAACCTTGTCCAAGTTCGATTTGCAAGTGGCATTCTAAAAAGCTGACGCGTACTCCAAGAGCGGCAAGCATATTGACAGGTACAGTTTTAAGAACGGAAGTGGAGTACGGAACTCTCTGGAAAGTCTGCAAAGGAATCCGAGTGTGCGCATAGCCCGCTGAGCAATTCGTTTAGTATGAGAGGAGAAGCTGGAGGGTGTGGTTAAAAAGTACACCACGGTCATTAATTTTATCAACCGTGTTCAACAGCAGAGAATTCACAGAATAATGGTACAGATCAGAAAAAGCAGATATGTCGAATTGCAAAACAAGCAATCTTGAAAAGGATATATTACCTTGAATAATTTTATATCATCAGCATAAAGAAGAAACGAGGAGTTCTTGATCGCCGAGGAAAAATCATTCATAAAAACGGAGAAGAGAAGCGGGCCTAATACAGAACCTTGAGGAACTCTACTGGTTGCAGGGTAAACGAAGGACGTCTGTCCATTGACACTGACAAAGCAGTGATCAAGGAAATAGTTGCGTAGGAGGGCTACGAGTGAGACTACGACGCCAGAGAGTAGAAGCTTTTCAAAAAGTAGTGAGTGAGTAACAACGTCGAAATTTTTGCTCATATCACAGTACATAGTGTCAACCTGACCGCTCTGAAGGACGGACTGCTGCAGAAGCATACGCCATAAACGTGACTAGGTTGGTAGAAGTAGAGCGACCCGATATGAAGCCATGTTGATTCGGTACTATATGTTTGAGATGGAATGAAAGTACGTTGTGCAAAGCTAATTCGAAAAGCTTAGAGGTTGCACATAGAAGAGAAATCGGACGATAATTGGAAACATGATTTGTTTCCAGACTTGAAGGCAGGAAACACGCGTGCCATTTTCCACACGCGAGGAAAGGCAGCATTTTTTGAACAGTTATTAAATATGGCAGTCAATACTGGTACAAAAATACAACTGAATGCTTTTATTATGGCTGCTGGAATGCCATCAGGTCCAGGAGACAAAGATGGTCTCAGACGCTTAAAACTCTCAGTTATCAACTCCTCGTCAAAGAAAACGGAGTTAGATAGTGCACCAGATGGGAGGAAAACGGAATCACAATGTGGATGTTTGTAAACGGAGGAAAAATGTTGGGCAAAACTGTCGGCAACATCCCGAATTCCCGACCCCTGAGAGTAAACTAAGCTGATACTCAAATTTGATTTATTGGAACGCTTGCGAACGTATCGCCAGCATTGACTAGGACGATTTAAGGCACTCCTTTGTAGAGACTCAAGATAAGAGTCGTGGTCCCGCTTGTATAAGCGTTTGCAAAGAGAACGCAAGCGGCGAAACTCATCTGCCCAATTGTTAAACCCAGGGCGTCTCGCTTTACGATGGGCCAGTTCCTTAAGTTTTAACGCCATTATCAGTTCCCTTGAAAACCAGGGAGGAAACTTCCTACGCGTAGGAGTATGCAGAGGTATATACCGACGCATACCATCAAGAACTATTTCAGTGAAGCAACTGACTTGTCCGTCAGGATCATTAATGTCATTTAAAAGGGACCAGTCAACGGAAGAGAAGAAATTGAAAAGACCGACATAATCCCCACATGCATTTGCGAAACGTGGTGAATTCCTCCCCCGATCTGAATTAGAAGGTGAGACAGAGACAGCAGTAGAAACTAGAAGTGGAGGGTGAAATTTGTCACAGCGAGTCAGCGGCATGTCTGAACTGGAGACTCGAACACTTTTAAAATTCGATAGACAGATGTCAAGAATATTACCACAGCAGTTTTCAATGAAATTGTTTTGCTGCAAAGAATTAAAGGCTATAAAATCAAGTAGATTGTTACACTTACTTAATATGTAATGATTGTTGTGAGAAGAAATAAATGAGTTCCAGTTGATACCTGGAGTACTAACATCGCCTAAACAAGAAGTTTGTGTTTGCTACGGCGAGTTAAAATATGTTCGATTGAGAGCAGAACATCATCATAGGCTGGAGGATGAAGATTCGGAGGAATGTAGAAAGCTGCAAGTACAAGTTTTTCATGTCGATTTAAAGTGAGCCACGCACATTCTTCAACAGTTTCCAGATCGGAACGTCGAACAGACTTCACAGAACTGTCAATTGCAATGAGCACTCCACCTCCTCTTTGCTTGGGTCCTGTTTCAGGGCGGTCGCTTCTAAAAAGAGTAATTATTAGGAAGGAAATCACTGGAAGGGATATCGCTTGACAGCCAGGTTTCGGTAACTACAACAGCGGTATAACAACAGGACAGACGCTAGAAAAAAAATTCAGATCACTTAGTCCGAAGACCTCGGGCATTTTGATAATAGATGTCTAAATTAGGGGCCACTGCAATTTAGCGCCAGTTCTGAGGGATGCAGCATATTGTCGCGAAGCTTCCCACGAAAGTCCTTGTAAATGCAACCCATCGGCCACATCGAAGGCTCAACAAGCTTACTGTACGATTCTTCGTCAACTGTAATATGTAAGGACGGGTAGGAGTCGTACCTTGCTTTTAGCTGCCGGCAGGAAATGGGGGTAACAGTGATTGGCTTTAGATGGTTCGTAAGGTCTATCGATCTTGTTTCGGAACTGAGTTTAGAGACGAAAATATTCTTCGGGCGCTTATTTTGGTTGGCAACGTTAAGGACGGATGAGCTCGATGCGCCACTGATGGCTGAACTTCGGTGCTTCTTCATTGCACTAGGAGAGTTAACCACACGGGGACATTAATGGCATGACATTAAATTCATAGAGCCCATCGGGTGTGACGAAAGCGGTTTTTGGGCGATCGGCCTCTGCAATCGGCACCTGCCAGTAACCTGAACGCAGGTCTAATGACAGGCAGTCAAGGGCGTCGTCAATACGAGGGAGAGGGTAAACGTCCTTGCGAGTGATATTACTCAGTCGGCGGTAGTCTATACAGAATCGGATGGAACCGTCTTTTTTCTTGGCCAGGACGACCGGAGACGCCCAAGAACTGTGCGACGGTCATATCACGTTGCGCTGGAGCATGTCGGTCACCTGTTCGTTAATGATGCGGCGCTCAGCGGCTGAGACACGGTACGGACACTGGCGCAAAGGGAAATGGGTGCCGGTATCAATACGGTGGGTAACGGTAGTTGTGCGTCGCAACGAAGGCTGTTGGGAGTCGAACGAAGCCGCGAAACGTTGAAGGATGGCGACAAGCTGGGCTTGTTGTAAGGGCGTCAGGCCAGCGTCGGTGGATCGGTGGAAAACTTCGAGGGAAGATGGGGTGGCGACAGAAAGAGGCGTTATGGCGCTGATGTGAAGACCAGCGGGGGTATCGAAGAAGGGATAGGTGGCAGTAGAGTCGAGCAAGGCAACGCTACCCAGCACCTCCACCACTTGTAATAGAAGGCATTGCACAGGGCGCTACGCCGTGAACAGCCAAGGGAACGTTCAGCGATCAGTCTTAGAGCTTATGTCAGCACAAGCGCGAGCGTCGGAGCGAGCTTTGTCGTCGTTGTCTTTACTGATCGACCGTCTGGCGCTGAGCATGGTTGTCGTTCTCTTTCTTGAGCATCAGGTGCTGAACATTTCAGAGACGAATAAGTGTCTTACAATAATAATAATAATAATAATAATAATAATAATAATAATAATAATAATAATAATAATAATAATAATAATAAGGCTTTATTGTCCGCAATATTTACACAATCTTTTTCTGTGACCACTAAGCATCTTTGGTGCTTGTGGGTGGGTCGGCAGAAGCAGTGCATACCATGCACCGGACAACACAATGTCAACAGATAATATAAATTTGATAAATTCTAATGCATAAAAAACGATAGCAAAAGAAAAAAAAACTGATATGAACACCGTCAAAATCACTAACACCTTCATGCTAATAAGCTAGAACTTAAGTATAGGTACACAAAAAAGACGCAGCACGAACATAGTACAAATTGTTACACACATTTCTGGTGAGTAAAAGACGAGACAAAAGAAAAGCAATGAACTCTCAAAGCAATCAAGTCATGAACTGCACTTTTGATTTGCTTAACTGAAGTTACAATAACTTTCAGCAGGCTGAGTCAAAACGTAACAGAATATTAAAGTAGGATATCACAAAAATTGCACTAAATGTCGATTGCAGAATGTGCCGAGAAGGAAGCGGAAATAACCGAATGCAAGAAACCACAATTCATCATGCGTGCACTCTATCTTTAACGAGGCTTTTACTCTTTCTGCTAGTGATATTGAGAACGTCTTCAGGTAAACAACCAAATGTGGCACATAATACTTTCAAATTTTTTCCATTTTAGTATAAACTCGTGGCATCACAAATCTCTCTTTCGGTCTTTCTGTTCTTTCTTTTTTGACGGGTTCTTTGAAACTTGTGTTATAATAATTCATACTCTGTCATACTCTGCTTCGTGGGGCATTATGTCGTCTGACCAGCTAGATCGACTTTCTACTGTATTAAGGTGAAGAAATATTAGCGTAATGCATGTACTTACAGGAACATCTTCGGCATGCTCGCTGGTTGTGGAAGTCGTCACATGAGCGCGTCCGTCGCGCAACCACCAGACCCACGCCGCTATCCTGTCTCGGATGGAACCCAAAACCCTACGCGCCATCGTCGGATGTCCCAAGCACGTCCTGGGACTGTGCGACTGCGCTGCGCCAGCATGAACAAAAAAATAAAAATCTTAGGAGTTGGGCGCCACTCACTGCTGAAAACACATAACAGGCTATACAGCCTTCCAGGGTTTTAGTAATATCGTGCGCGCATCGACTGCTTGGCGACGTTGCGCCGAAAGACGGAAGAGGGATCATTGCGAGGACAAGGGCATGCCCAAAATTCATGCTGCTTATGTGGGCGGCATTTGATAGATTTTTCTGATTAGTGCGAAGTGCACACGCTGCACATTTTATGAATGGAAGTCCAAAGAAGCTGCGAGTAATTGTTTAATTCATCCTATCTGCTGCATTTACAATGGATGATACCGAAACGAACACTCATTTTCGACAGTTGGGCGTATGACAACAAAATTCCTTGGATCATTACTTACGAAACAAAAATTAATGTAGGAGGCGCTCGACATCGGCACATTGATTTAGGTATACGGGAGCGACTACTCAATAGTGTCCACCGAAGCCCAGCCATACAACTACAAGACAAAGCTACAAGGCTGTCCCAGAAACTTTGCAGTTGTAGAAAAATTTGTTCTGATGCGGGGTTCGAGTACGGGAGCAGCGTCTTTCCGTGGCAGTCGCTCCCCTAACTGAGCTAATCCGGAAGGCTGGCAGATCAGATAATACTGCGAGAGCGAACTGACCAAGAACTCAAGGTGTCGGTGGCGTTGCCCCATAGCGTAGGCGAATCCGCCAAGGCGGTGTAGATTTACAATAAGGAAGTAGTAATTTGAAACTGTTAAAACAAACGCTCTGGTATCCACCGAGGCAATCGAAGCCTGCTGTCATGCCACAACACACACACACACACACACACACACAAAAAAAAAAAAGCTGTCAGACTGGCCATACAACTCCATTTGTTTGGTTTGTTTCGCACGAACTGCTTAACATGCAACCTCCTTACGGAAGCATGCCCTATGCGCATGCTCGTACGCTCTCCATTGTTGTACCTAGAAAGTGAGGCTCGGGCGATACTAAATAAATATCAAATGGCTGTGCCGGTGGTATGACACTATGGTATGGCATAGTATTGCTATTGTGTGGTATGGTACGGTATTGTACGCTATGTCTCTGCAATAGGTGATCAGGTACGGTACCGTATAATGCGGTACAGCACGGCAGGGTATGGTAGAGTTGGGCGATGTATTTTACGTTAGGTATAACATCCAGATTCGGCATATGGGAATATCAGAAATGGGATTATCAAATGCGATTATCAAGGCAGAGCGATGATCAAGCCACCGTCAAAGTCTGCTAGGGCAAAACTGCCCTCCAGCCAGCGATCAGGGCATGCAAGAAATGGGCCCAGTCTATGCCTCCCTTAGAATAAATTGCGAACAAAATACAGCTAGGTCGTTCCGAGGTCCACGTCCATGTTCGTGGTGATCAGGACGCGATGTCATGGCAGCCGCCAAAAGAAAAAAAACAACCACATTCTGATGTCTTAAGGAAGTAATCAAGAGCAGACTGTGGACTCTAGAGAGCGATCAATTCGTCAAGCTACGAAATAAACCAAGGCACCAAATGGAGCAAACCCTTGGTGCCATCTAAGGCGATTCACTAGCCAGCAATCAAGCGTCAACCTGCTAGAAAGATCGGGCGTCAGGAAAGCGGGGACCTGTCACCAGCGCATGGAAAAATTGTACAGCTTTCGCCACGCCTGGAGTCTTTGCCTCTATTCCGGCACTCAAAGGGCAATCGAAACAAAGCATCCAATGCACGTTATTCTATACTGCGTGCGGAAGAAGATAGTGCAAGCTCAGAACGGTAAAAAAACTGTAAAATGAACAGGAATACCGTCGTGCGTGTGAGCTCTTACCGAAACCTATTCTTCTTCTTCTTCTTCTTCTACGCTTTCATAAACTGCATGCACCACGAGCTGATAGTGAGTTTCCTCCTCGTTTTAAGTTGAGAAATTGCACTGGCCGGCTATTCGGAGTTTTTGCGGTTTCTTACTGTTAGTTGTAGATGGGTGGTCGTATATTTTATGTTGTGGTGCTTTTGTTACGACACTTTGAGGGACAGTTGGATTATCCCGCTTAAAGATAGACATACAAGGCTATAAGAGGACAGAAACAAATTAGCAGGAAGCTTAAAGGGATAGCCTACTGCCGGAGGCGAGTATAAAAACATTGGCATATTCTGGCAGATCTTGTCACTTAAGGGCAGTATCCAAAGAAGAGCTTGCGATTTAACCAGGAATTTATATTTTAAAATGATCAGGAAAGTCAGGTTTTAGCAGATGGTGGCGTCATACTGTGTCTTTTTTTTTTTTTTCTCGTTTTGCTACTAAAATAACATGTTTCGAGCGTCTGAAGTGAATATACTGAATTTTAAACTTATGCCAGAGACATACAGATATATATTTGCGTTCATATATCAACTTAATGCAGCCTACTTTTCTTGTTTTAATAAATCACAGGTACCTTTATTTTTCATTACTCTTTGATTATATATTAAAATGCGTTCAAAACAGAAAACCGCACAACCCTATGGCGCCGCCATGCTTATAGTGGCGCTGCCATCAGCAGCACTGATATAAGCAAAAACGGTTGTTGGTATCTGCGATAGATTTCACCGCGTTTATTTAGTTTTTTTTTTATCCATTTCATTTTATTTCAAGCAATTTGGTTCTCTCAGTTATGGTTTTAACAAAATTGGTACATATTAGTTAGTTACACGTTTTGCACGTGACTTTGGCGAAGCGGAAGTCGGACTCATAGAGCTGTATAGAGTTACTGTACTAACTGTATGTCGTGTCCACAACGTCAGTGTTTGGAGATGCGGACTGATAATGAGAAATGAATACTACCATATGGAAAAAATGAGTTCTAAATTGTACTGCCGGGTTTCTCAGCTAAGCCGGGCATTCGCTATTTGGAGATGGAGCTCTCCAGTGAAGCATGAAAAATATTGTTGTAAAATTCAGTGACTTAACACAACCTTTCATTCCGCTAAATTGACAAATTTTTCTGGTGATGTTATGAAGAATGTTTTTAAATTACAGTATTTATAAGAATATCTTTTAAACGATTACAGTCGGCGCGCTGCTCAGTCTAAACAATAGCCTGCTAGTGTTCATTCGTGCATAGGACAAATGCGTCTTGAGATTTGCGGAGGACGACCCGGCACATGGGGAGCAGTCTAAGAGCTTGGCCCTTCTAAATCACTCAAGAACACTCAATTTCAAAGAACACTCTATTCTTCACGCGTTAACATAACAGTGGGCTTGATCATTTTTGGCGGTTTAGCTTACCAGGCACCAACTAGTTCTCCTTAACTGTCATTGGCAATGATCCGGATGCTCATGCCTCTCTTCACTCCTGCCTTGATCATCCATTACCGCAGCTTGTTAACTCGAAAACGCGATCCACGCCAAGTTTCGATACATTTTGGGACTAGGATTGGATACATATCCGAGCATTTGTTGTATCCTGAATCATGTTACCCTTCAAGAAAGATTTATCTTGTGTACCTATTATTGTTAATACGTTTCCTGAATGTGTATGGGTTTTGCTGAAATGCAGTACTACAGACATACTTATTGGTGTTTTTTATCGGCCCCAAGATTCGGGCAGTGTTTTCGCTGAAGACTTTTTTCGCTTTCTGAGTGAAGTATGCAACCGGTTCCCGAATTGCGCTATATTAATATTTGGTGATTTCAATTACCACCATATTAATTTAACAATACAATCTGTCCCCGCGAGTGGGAGAATCTAACGCATTTCTTCAGTCATGTTTACATTTTTCATTATCTCAACTCATTATGCAATCCACACAGTGCACTGCCACAGGCTCCAGCATACTCGATCTAATCCTTAATAATATTCCTGACATTTGCACCAACATCAGCTATTTTGATTGGCTCTCCGATCATGACATCATTACTGGAAGCATTGTTTGTTCAGAGAGAGATAGAAAGGCGACTAATAAAAAAATTGAATGTTATAGCAAAGCCAACTTTGACAAAATGAATTCTGAACTATCTGTCTTTGCTGACGTGTTTCTTACTAGCTTCTCGTCCCGTACCGTTGAACAAAACTGGAATGCGTTCAAAAGTGTATTCTCCGCCCTTGTTGATAAGTATATACCCAAAATAAAAATTAGGAGTAGCAGTTCTGCACCATGGCTTAACAAGCAACTTCGTCGCTTGAACAATAACAACAAAAAGTGATTATACAGGCAAGCCGTCAAGAGCTATCAGACATTATCATGGCTTAAACACAAGCAGTGCGACGAAGAATACCAGGCTTTACTTAAATCCTTTCGTCCTCTCTTTTATAACCATGACCTACCATCTATGCTGACTAACAACCCTCGAAAATTTTGGCAAGTAATAAACCCCAGCAGCCATCCTGAAGTTACGCTTGCTGATAACACTGGAGCCACTGTTCCCGAATCAGAGTGCGCACAGATACTAAACAACGCTTTTTCGTCTGTATTCACCCGCGAGGACGTTCCTTCATGCTCAAACATAGATACACTTTCAGATATGATCATGCAAGAAATAACTATCAGCGAGTCGGGTGTCATGTCACTTCTTAACAATCGTAAATTGTCTGCATCCGACCTATTAAAAAGCACATCACAAAGTATTTCTGGAATCCTATGTGCGTTTTTTTCACAGTCATTGTCATCCGGTCAGATTCCTAATGATTGGCGCAAAGCCAAGGTCATACCAATTTTTAAAGCTGGCGATCGTACATCTCCTCTTAACTACCGACCCATTTCATTAACTAGTACTGTCTGCAAACTACTGAAGCACATCTTACATTCGCAAATCATAACATACCTAGAGCAAAATAACATATCTTCAAATACCAGCATGGCTTTCGCAAGGGATATTCATGCGATGTGCAGTTGTGGGATTTACTAATGACTTGATATCCTGTATTGACGTCGGCAACCAGGTGGATGCATATTCCTGGATTTCTCTAAAGCTTTCGATCGCGCTCCTCAACACAGGCTACTATCGAAACTAAAACATCTCAACAGTAACACACAAGTCATTTATTGATAAAAGGTTTTTTTGTGATTCCAAACGCAGTTCACAAATATAAACCACTGTAACTCCTCGTTTATTCCAGTCACGTCCGGCGTTCCACAAAGGAGCGTGCTTGGTCCATTGCTTTTTCTAATATATATCAATGATTTGCCTAACTGCATCTCGTCTGGTGTAAGACTGTTTACCGATGACTGTGTTATTTACATAAAATTACTACTGAAACTGACCAACAAGCATTGCAGTCTGACCTAAACGAGATTAACATGTGGTGTTCTGACTGGCAAATGACCCTAAATCATACCAAAACTAAGTGCATGTTATTTACGCGTTCCTCCTCCCGCATTCTAACCTCATACATTATAAATAACAATACTGTCGACCTTACTACAACATACAAATACCTAGGAGTAAATTTTCAAACGGATCTAACATGGCATCATCACATCAACATTACTCTTTCAACTGCTAATCGCTGACTCGGAATCATGAAACACAGACTAAAGCAAGCACCCTCACACTTAAAAAAGCTCGTATACACTACCTTAATCGGACCTGGAATTGAATATGCATGTGCAATCTGGCACCCGAGCCAGGACTGCATCAAGCAAAACATTGAACCCCTGCAAAACTGTGCTGTTCGCTTCATTTTTTCGGACTATTCCCCGTACACAAGTGTTACATTTTAAAAAATCGTGCCGAATTAGATCAACTATCACTACCACGAAAACACGCTCGCTTATCTCTGTTTCACAAGCTCTATCACCACGACGCTTTGCATGACGACTTCTTTCAGCCACCTGGCCTCATTTTTCCTCGCCGTGATCATCCTTACAAAGTCAATCGCCCGGTGTGCCATTTATCTTTTTACGCACAATCATTCATACCTAGAACCATAAATGACTGGAATAGCCTACCATCAAGTATTGCCACCGATATTCACCCAGACAAATTTCACAAAACGCTACATGCTCACATTAGAATGTAACGTCCCTGTACACAACTGATTTATATATTACATATAGTAAATAATCCTTCTTTTGTGCTCCCTCGAATACCACTACCTTCTTTCAGATTTTTTGTATTCTTAATCTGCGCTGTAAGCAGTTTTTTTTCTATCATTAATCTCAACTGCTACTCTTTTCCATTTACGATCTAGCGTTGTTCTACTGTACTTCTAAAATGGTGTTTGTATTTTTTTTCTGTTGTCTGTTTTTAACTAAGTGTTACCAAAGTGCTTCGTGTGTCCCCCCTATGTAATACCCCTTCCCCCCCCCCACCCCCGGAGGGCCTTTAGGGTATTTGAATAAATAAATAAATCTAAACGGCCTCGCTTGTCATACCATTATAATGGGCATGTCGAAATGGGCTAGTTTGCATGCGTTACCATTAGGGAATAACCAGTGTGGTAAACAGGGACAACAAAGAATAGCAAACAGTTTTGTTCGTTATTTTCTCTTGTCCCCGTTTTTCCCACTGGTTTTCTGCTAATATTGACATACCGTTATAACGGGTGTTACGTTTCTCCACCGACAAGTGGGGCGCTGACGCGGCTACCGCATAGCAACAGGCAGAATCGCGAGCGGATCGGCCATTTCGGCGCCGTTCATCAGCCGCGCAACGCTTCCTCCCGTGGGCAAGTCTCGGCGTGATCCTGCCACGCGCCAAATGTGTGTGCGTGCGTGTGTGTGCAAACGCCGGCCAAGCCCGGAGCTCGGGGGAGAGTGCGCCGCCCTCGCCCGTCTGCAGGAGGTGGAGGAGATGCGTTCGGACCACCTGCGATTGAGTCATCCCATCTTTCCCAGACTTGCCAGGCTCTCCATTTCCTGTGAGGGTTTTCCCTTTCCCTGTGAACTGGAAAACCTATAAAAAGCAGCGGCCGACTCCACTGAGAGAGAGACTACTTTGACGCGCCGTGGAGACGACGCTAGACACCAGCTGTGTGAACGTGTCTGTATTCTCTCCGGGTCAGCGTCTCTGCCCGTTCCTTCATGATGTTTTAGTAAAGGTTGTTTCGTTAGAAGACGCCTCGTCTTTACTGGGACCGTTGACGTCGTCCGCCGTCCACGGAGCCGCCAGGCCAACGCTACCGAGGGGCCGCGCGCCGCACGTAACAACTGGCGTCAGCGGTGAGCTGAGCACGCGAGCCACGCATGTAATAACTGGTGGCAGCGGTACGCTACCCAGCCACTCGCGACCAAAATCTAACATGCGTAATCATTTTTGCTCCCATAAAAAACCGAAAATGAGGACAAAGAAAATAACATGTGACAATGAAATGTGCTATGACAATATTAATTGTATACTGCACCCAATGTTTGTATGGTTTTTGGAATATTTATCGCGTTATATTGATGATCCTTTGATTTCTTTTAAAAATACCCTGAATATAAATCATTTTGCAACAGTATTTACCGTAAAACAGGTCAACTCTGCACAATGATTCAGACAGCACTTTCGCGCGCTGGGTAACAAAAAGAAGCGCTCACAGGCAAGCGATTACTAACGGCCTTGCAAGCACGTAGGTCAAATATAAATAAATGGCAAGCCCTATCAAACGTCCCTCAAGCTAACTATGTATAGACTCTAGTTTTTGAACAAGCAGTTTTCATATATATGCTGGCATATTATCCTCGTCGCTGCTAGAAAATGACAAACACAAAATAGTAACCCCAATATAATTCTTACACAGACGCAACGATGGAGTACCAGTTTCAGAAACTCAGTGCGCTCAGCTTTAATGACCCCTTCTCTTTCATATTCACGAATGAAGACATCTCCCCAGCTCCTCCCATAAATTACATTCCAAACATGTCGATGCCGCAAAATAATGACTAGGCAAACAATTTTATCTTTACTAAATAAGCTTTCTGCTGATTAGGATCACTATGGCTTTGATAACAAAATACTTAGAAGGAGATCACGCTCCGTCAGTACAATCGTAGCTGCCCTGTTTTTTCAATCATTACCAACTGGTTGTACACTTCATCACTGTCGCATTGCCAAATTGATACCCAACTTCAAATCAGGCGCTCGATCTTCTTCGCCAAATTATCGTCTAATCTCGCTAACGGACTCTTTTTTTCAAACTCCATTCATAGTTCCTATGTAGTTTCTACGTAGGGTTTAGCTACCCAGAAACCAACAATATTATTTTCGAATTCCAGCTCGTTTTTCGCAAACGATTTTCCTGTCACGCTCAATTCTCCACATGTCTTCGTGATTTAGATTCATTCATAAATTCTGGTTATCAATCTGACGCCATTATTCTAGATTTTCCCAA